>CANUEP010078972.1:0-230980 GCA_947857235.1 Jatropha podagrica | reverse complement strand
TTAGACACCCAATGTTCCCCCTCCCCCATTTGTACTTTTATATATTATTATTATTATTATTATTATTATTATTATTATAGATTGAAATATTTTTTAGTTGGGTGAGGTTTGAAAGAGTTTTATTTTTAATAATAATTTTTTATTTTCTTTGTCATTATTAGTGTTCTGAGAACCGGACCGGTTATTGAACTGGTGAAGGTAGGGGTTCATTGAGCCGGGAGGTTCAACCGGATTCAATACGGTTTAACCAGATTTTTTATATATAATATTTTTAAATATATTTTTAATGTAATCGGAAATATAAAATTTATTAATAAAAAAATAATATAAAAAAGTTAAAATTGTTCACTATCCAATCAAAATCAATCATTCAAATGCTATACTACAATTATATAATATTGTTCACCATTCAATAAACTAAATAATTCAAAGCAAGACTACAATTTGATAATATTGTTCATCATCCAATCATCCAATCAAACTCAACAAATATTGTTTAACATCCATTAACCATTAATAAGCCTAAGTATTGTTCAACACAATAAAATAAAAATTCATTCTTAATCATAATAATTTGTAAGATCTCCAAAATTTTTGTCCAATTTCAATATTTTTAGATTCACCACTTGCATCAATATTGGCAATTCCAAAGAAAGTATCTCCACTACTGCCCCCTTCACCATCTAGAGGAAAAAAAGATATACAATAAGAGACTAGCATAAAGTAAAAAAATTAATATATATATATATATATAAGTTAAAAAATTAGTATTTGTCAAATACCACAAATAGATGTTAAAGACTCAACTATTGGAATTTCATGTTGTTCATAAATGACATTCTCAAAATCTTCATCAGTTTCAAACTCCGATTATCTATGCATTGATAATCAACAGGATCATAGGTTTCTCTCTTTGTATTAAGACCTAAGATAAGTGCAAATCATTCAAATAACTAAATAAATGCAAAAAAAATGTATAATTTATTAACATAAACATTATAGCAAGAAAAATTTATTGCATACCTATTCTTCAACCTCAAGTTATAAGTGAGATAGACATGATCACTAAGTCTTTGGTGCTCTAATCTGTTTCTCTTCTTTGTATGAATACATTCAAAGAAACTCCAATTTCTTTCACACCCAAAAGAAGAAGTTGTTTGACTATGGATACCAATCGCAATCTTTTGTAAAAGTGAAGTGCTATGCCCCCACATCCCCCACCATTTATCTGTATACATTAAAAAAATCATAATATATATTAATATTTGACGACATCAAAATATTTATTTTCGTATTTGTTCCAAAAATCATAATTTTTTTGCTACTTACGTGGTTGTGAATCTCTTGCATCTCTAAGAGCCATTGGTCGATCAAAACTTCCACTTCTTTTTCGATACACATGCAACTCCCGAACAGCTTTTTGCAGAATCATCACAAATACTCTTAATTTAAAGCAAATCAATAACTCCCTTCATGATCCTATGTTTCTCAATTAGTTTTTCATGAAAAAAAAAAAAAGCAGGATTGAAGAAGTAAGTAACTACATGTAGATCACGCTTTAAATGCTTGTCCCATCGAGCCTTAATCAACTTTGAATAAGGTTTATATAATCTCTTTTTATTCTTAAAGATCTCCTTGATCACATTTTTTGCCCTTTGCATACCTTCATAAATATACCCCAATTAAGGTTTCTCATCCGCATCTACAATTCTCAAAAGTTGTATAATGGGAGCTGCTATTTTCACTATGTTCAAGCAATCATTCCAAAATTTATTATCCAACACTATACCACTAACATTTTTTTCGTGAGAACTTTTTGCTAACTTATGTTTAGTGAAGTGTTTGTCTATAACCAAAGCTTATAAGTTATGATTGTGTTCATAAAGACTATTCAAAGTAATAAAAGTGGTAGCAAAATGAGTCACTCCAGGGCGAACTATCTCTTTCCAACCTGGCCTTTTTCTAAGCCAAGATACAAATACCATATGGTTGTATAAAAAAATAGCTACCTTTGACGCCCGATTCGCAAGACTAGCCATATGAGGCAATGAACCAATATCTTTCAAAAGGAGATTTAAGCAGTGAGCAGCACAAGGTGACCAAAAAATGTGATCGTACTTCTCATGAATCAATTTTCTAGCTGCCACATAATTCGCGACATTGTCTGTCACTACATGCACCACATTAGTAGGCCCAACCCAATCAATAACTTCAAAAGATAACTTGGATAAGTTTGTTTCATCTTTCACTATATTTGAGGCATCAATAGATTTCAGAAATGATATTCCCGCAGGACAGTATACGAAAAAATTAATCAAAGTTCTTTGTCATTGGTCACTCCAACCATCAGCCATAATAGTGCATCCAGTCTTGGCATAATGGCTTCGCATGCTTTCAATAAGAAGTTGACACTCTTTCTTACAATATCCCAATAAATGAATTCTCAATTCATCATAAGAAGGTCCCTTAAAATCAGGTCCAATTGTAGCAATTGCATTGATTGCTTCCTGAAAATAAGGTTACTGTAATGCATTAAAAGGAATGCAATCATCAAAAAATCACCTAGCAATTGTCATCTTAGCTTTCTTCACCACATCTTTACTAGCCAAAATACTTCTAAGGGTTGGTTGAGAGCTTGGAGTTGTCCTTTTTGCAAAAAAATCTTCAATGTCTGCACTCGATGCTTGTCTCTTGCCTATGTTTTTAGATGAGGGAGTTGCAATTTCTCGAATTTCTTCATCAATAATTGGTTCAAAATCATATGTTGCACTATGGATCTCTTTATTTTGTTTACATTGGCTCAATAATTCTTGAAATTTCTTTCGGACATCACGAGTGACACTTTTACATAGAGCTATATTGCCTGTTTAACCAGCAAAGTGTTTTTTGACAAAAAAAAAAGTGTGAAAAATGGACAAACTAAACATTAGGTGCAAGTTCTTAGGGGCAATTTGAGCATTTTCCTTTAACTTTCAAATGAAAAAGTTTTAAAATAAAGTTTTGGGTTGTTCAAAAAAAGGTTAACTGTAAATTTGATGTCTCAATTTTAAAAAATTTTATATTTTAATGTCTCAATGAAAAATATCTGTTATTAGGCATTTAAACCCAAAAAAAAAAAAAAAAATTAATCAGGTGTCTCCTACTTATTTGGAAGTCAAATATACAAATAGGACAATGATGTTATGCTAAGGTTGGAGATTTTGCTAACATGTAAAAGAATACTTAGTTGTCAAATAGTGATTAGTTTTGCTAATGGACAACTCAATATTCCTTCTCCATTACTTTTTTTTTTCTCATTATCATAATGGACTCTTTTGCTCTCTTTTACACTGAAACTCTTCTCATCAACGAACCTTATTTATTTATCTATATTCTCAATCCAGTAGAATAAAAAAACCAACGCGTCCTTCTTTCGCTGATCTAAAGAAACCACAATCCCAAGAGTCCTTGATTTTGTGGACATATTCTACATCTTAGTCACTAATATATATGAGTAAGGATGGTTAGTCCTTTCACTTCTCTCCTTCTATTCCTGAAAACACTATGACACCACAACTCTATGAAGAGATTTGGAGAAAATCAAAGATCAAGTCTAGAAATAAACTCAAGCTCACTCACTTTTTCACTTGGATCTAGCATTTTAACATGCACACTTGAGATCTAAAAGAAACCTAGATGAGATAAGTAGGTAAGCTAAAGTGGGTATTAATCAAGATTGTTGATTTAGAAAATTAATATATATTTGTAAAAGAAAATTATAACAAATCTTGTCATGAATATGAAATTTTTAATTCTTGCTTGTGCTAGTAAAAAAAATTAAGAACAAAAATATTAGAAACAAAAATAATTGAGAATTACAGATTAAATCTACTTCTAGTATAAAATTTGGAACCACACAAAATAACAGCTTCAAAAACTTGGCCATTTCTTTGCATAGCATCAAACTAATTTCTTTACTTAATATATAATTCTATATTTTTAGATTTATATATTTAAACGAACTTGAAGGTTTTCAATTCTAGGCCATTCATGGATGATAATGACTCTCTCTCTCTCTCTCTCTCTCTCTCTCTCTCTCTATAAGGTGGTGACAGTGTGTGTAGAGGTAAAAAGTAAGAATCGAACCTATACAGACATGCACCGCTCGCATAAGTGAATTTGAAAAATAACTCAATATTCCACGTCAACAAAATATCTACCTTGGCACAACATCCCTGTTCTATTTGTATTTTTTGCCTGTCGCGTAAGCTGAAGACACCTAATTGAATTTTTTTTAGAGTTTAAATACTTGATTGCAAATATTTTCCATTGAAACACCAAATCTATAACTAACCATTTAAAAAATATACTAGTAGACTTTAGAGCCAACTATTCTAAAAGCTATAGAATTTTGCATAGTTCAACATCTTTGGCTATAGACAAACCTCTTTTCTTTGAAACTTTTAGGATGTTGGTCATTCATACTATCACATTAATAACTTGTTTCTAACCTTGTTCCTGTTGAGGTTCATCATCTTGGGCCTAACCTATCTTCAACTAGATGTCTCTGGTGACTCTTGTGGCTTGGTCTTCTAGTGAACTATTTCTAGCTTCTTCATTTAATGAGCTTTTCAATTTCATCTTTAAGTTTTCTATATTTGTTCATTGTGTATTTATACTCATAAAGGAATTTAGAAAACTTACTTCGATCCCTAATTGTGGTAGATCTTTTATCCATTTTTTGTGGATACTTGATAAAAATTTGAATGGAGTCTTTTTTGTCTCGAATCCTTACGAGGAATATATCAACCAAAACGTTTCTTAGGCTAATCGTGTATTTACTAAGCTCGGGTTCTATTCAGTTTATGTTCAAATTTTTGAGATGTATGGTATCATTAGGTCGAATGTATTTTTGAGCTCGTCCTATGAGATAGTGATAGTTTTCTAGAGGTGTTTTATGAATGATTTGGTGAATTTGATCTTCTTGGTTCCTCTTCTTTAAGCCTCACATGTTTCATAGTCCAAAATTTCATATGATTTGTTTTACTGTTGAAGCGCATTATCCATTGTCTTAGGGTCTCATATTGCACTTTTTTACTTCTAAATGTTAGAAGATAACTTTTTAAAAGGGCTAGATTCTACTAACCAGTTTTGAAAATCTTAAGCTAGTTGTCTAAAATTACACCAAAAATTGTGCATTAAGACTCTACTAAATAGTTTTATTATTATCGGTTTTATTTTCCTTCAGTCTGATGGTTTTCTTCAGTTGAAAGTTCAACTATTTCTTTCTATATGAGGATTCAAATTTCCTCCTTAACTTCTTCTTAGCTTGCAAATTTTGTAGAGCTTCAATAATCTACTCTTGGGTTTAACTCCAATGGTATGTTGTTTCCATATCGTGTTTAGTGATTTTCCTCTATAACTTTGTATGAAAAAGAGTTATCTTTATTTTGATTTATCCTTTCTCTATAAGTTTTAATGTGATTGTTGTTTTAAGTATTTCGGCTTCTTTCCATAGTTGAAGCTCTTATTTGACAAGGGTGTCAAATAACTAATATGAAGTTTTTGAGAAATTTTGACCAAGAGAAAGTCTGAGAAAGATTTTTCTCATAGCTAGTTTTCTACAAATGGCGCTATTAATACCTAGTAAAGTTTAAATTTGTGAGTATGGATGCAGATAGATAATTGCAAAACTTATTGGAAATAACACATTAGGCTAGAGGGTCATGGAGGGTGCCTACAAACATTCTTGTACTCAAGTTAAAACGAAAACAAAGTCATAATTGAATCGCTGCAAAGCTATTCCATTCTAATTGGAAACAGTTATTTTTGAAATGTGAAAATATATGATCATAATTGAACATTCACGAAATTCAAGAGATCACCAAAGTAATTATTATTTGATACTTAATAAATTTGATGGGTCCATTACGGTGGAAAATGAGATGACCAATATGGATTAACATGAGAAAGAAGGAAGGAAGATGATTGAAACCAAAAGTAATGTGTTAAATACAAAATTTGTTTTAACGTGTTGGTCCGGTTTTTAAGTTTACTCATTCTCGATCCAATTTGATTGTTTTTTTTTTTCAAATTTTAAAATTGAACTAGATCAATAAGCGATTTTCAAGTTAACTGGTTTGATCTTATTTTTAAAAAAAATGATTGCTTAACTATTTGTATCAGGTAAGAGTGAGAATTAGGTTAATTCAGTTAATTTGAGTAAAATTTTTAGTTGAAAAAAAATTAACTGGAATATGTTTTGACTTAATTGAATTTAACCAAATTAATTTTTTAACTAAACTTAGATCATTAACCGTGCCGAAGTGAAAGAAAATGAAAATTTAATTAATTGGCCGAATTTAATCGAAATCTATGATTAACAGGTTCAACCAAAATAAAAATTAACTACAGTTATTAATCGCTTCTTAATCAAAAATATAATTGAAATATTTATAATTTTTAATTTTATTATCTGCTTAATCAAAACGATGTGATTTTGAGGATTGATTAATTGGATTAATTTATTTAGATTAACTTTTAATCGATCACTATAATTTAAAAATTTTTTAACCGAATATTTATTTGCGAAACCAATTTTAATTGAATTAATTGAATTAATCGAATTAATCGAAGCAATGCTAACTCTTAATATCAGCTACACCTGTAAGAACAATTAAAGAAGGGAAGAGTTTTTACATTTTTGCATATTTTAAAATGATACAAGCAGTAGAATATTTATAGAAAATACAACAGATATAAATTCCTAAAGCAAAGGAAAATACAATCAGATGAAATCAGATACTACACAATCAAAGTAGCAAAACTATTTGAAAGAGTCTTCCATTATCTTAATCATTGACCAAGCAAATAGTATTTTAACAACGCCAATTGGCCTAATTTATAAAATTTATTGTTTCTTATTTTATTTAAAAGTGTTTCTTTAAAAAGTTGAAAGAAAACATAATTTTAAACAAAACACATTTTATTTATTTTTGAAAGAAAAAGAAGACCAAAAATATAAATAGAAGAAAAATAATTAATTCATCTATGAGATTTGACCATACTAATTAAATTATTCTTCCTACAATTTGATAATATTAATTAATGGTCCTCGACTTTTATTTTCATCAAACCACTTATCGTTTCATTCATTGTTTTAATTTTTTTTCATTAAAACCTTTAAAAAATACTAAATTAGCATGACACTTAAGAAGAAAAAGACTAAACTAACCTTGTTATAAAGAAATTGACGAAAAGACAAGAAAAGAGAAACTGACACACAGTAGATAACAAGCGCAAAATCGATTAGAGAAACGAAAACCTCGAATACAAACACAAACGCAAACACTCACTTAACAGTCAAATAAACATCTTTGTGATTACCTTTAATTCCTACTATATACATCAACAAAAATCATTTAGCAGCGTAATTGTTAACCAAAACAAGCGCATTACTTGTAAACTTCTTCACATTTGACGCACAATCACATACCTCCGATTTCAATGGCCCGTCTGTCACATTGTCAAATTCATATGTACACATTTTCTCGTCCGTTAAAGCAGCGGTTATTTGTGTCTGCATGCTGCTCATTTAGAATCGGAATGCCTCATCAGAAGAGCCTATAGCTTCAAGCTGCCACATTTGTTTAAGCGAATCATGGATCTCTTTTACAATGTCTCTGAAGTCGGACAAACAGTTGTGGAGTACTGCGACTGCACAGTGGTAGGAGCTATTGGCAACTTGGCGTGAGAGATTGGAAACCAAGGAGGAATAATAAGGCAAAAAGTTAGTTTAATCATTCTTCTTTTAAGTGTCTAGATATTTTAATTATTTTCAAAAGTTTTAACAAAAAAAAAAAAGATAAAATAAATGAAAGGACCAAGTGGTTCGAGAAAAGTAAAATTCTCATGACCATTATTTACTATTGCCAAATTGAAAGATGACTTAGGTTAATTTAGTCAAATCTTACGAATTAATTATTTTCCCTAAAATAAAAAGACGTCCGGATGTTGGTACGAACTAACTGCTCTGTTTCGGTTGCTTTTTTTCTCTCCATTTCAAAGCCCCCTGAGCGAGCATTGTGAGCTGGGATCTGAATCTAAGTAAAGAATTCGGAAGAAAATGGGAACGGTGGGACTGGCTTCGGGGCTATCGAGAAAGCTAAAGAAAGTGTTGGAATGTCGTACGGACACACCGGATCTATTAGCTTCCCTCGATACTCTCTCCACTTTCTACTCTGAAAATACTCCTCAGGCTCGCCGCAACCTCAGATCCACCATCGAGAAGCGCTCTCTCGATATCAATATCCATTTTCTCCAGTCATCCGACGCTGCTCAGCAGGTCATTTTTTTCTCCACTTCCTAATTTCTATATCTATCATCAGATTTCTTTTTTTTTTTTTTTTTGTCTGCTTAAAATTTTGTTTTTAGGCTTTGGATCGAGTGGAGGAGGAGGTTAATTCACTTGCTGAATGCTGCGACAAGTATGTTTCTCTTCTTTCTTTTCCCCTTATATTCTGTTGCTGCACTAAAATTTTAGTATTGAGGATCGTCGGTGCACATTAAATTGATAGGGGAATATCCTTCTTGGGTTTGTTTAAGAATTATAAGTTAACTAGTTTGCGAATTTGTTTAAGTGACAGATTGATTGCTTCTATGTTTGTCTGCATTCAGTTGCTGGTATATTAGCCAGAGAATATGAGAGTTTTTGATTTTCTACTTTCTTAGGATTGCAAAAGCTTTGAACAGTTGTAGTGATAGCACAGGAGACATTATTAGTACCACTGAAAGACTTAAACAGGAACTTGAGGTTACCACACAAAGGCAAGAGATAGTGTCATGCTTTCTTCGTGATTATCAGCTCTCTAATGAAGAGGTTTAAGTTTGATTTACTTTCCGTTTCCTATAGTATCATTGATTGGATTGAATATTTCTCTTTATATTTACTTCTGTTGTGTCTCCCATTTGTAGATAAATGCATTGAGGGAAGAAGACCTAAATGAAAATTTCTTCAAGGCACTTTCTCATGTTCAAGAAATTCATGCCAATTGCAAAATACTACTAAGGACACATCACCAGGTACAATACAGATATTTTTTTTTATCAATTATACTATATTTTAATTGGGCAGTTGACGTGTTGTTGGATCATTTTGTCATCCCTGTGCTTTGGAAAGAAGAAGAAGAAAAACGCTTTACCCTATCGATTACCAGAAAAGAGAACAAAGATACATTTCATATTTTGTTAATTCCGTTTGATGATTTCCAAGAATGAATGTGAGTTCAAACCCAAACGTTGTGCAATGAACAGATAAATTTAACATATCAAACCCTAAATTTTGACCATCTAATTTTTTCATACCGTTTCTTCAAAGAAAAGTGTTGAATTGGTTACTTAAGTGTGCATTACAAACATAATCTCATTCTGCCCTTCATTTACACCGTGTACATTGCATGTAAAAAACTGTGTGACAATCACGTGCAATATATCAAAAGCCATAGGACATTAGTGGTAGTAAAGAGAGTAGGAGATGTTCGCATTTGTGCAATAATTTTATCGTACACTTCATTTGTCAAAAGCTTTACATGAATCACCACCATTGCATTTCCAGTGAAAGTTCTTTTGCCATTTAGACTAAAAGATAATTCAGACTGCTAATTTTGACTCTATTTGTTTTATCTTTAATCTCCTTGCCCCAATTGTAGGGAAAAATCTAGGATTTTTAATCATCGGAATACTGTGGCTCAAGAATTATTTTGGTTTGACTCTAAATTCTGAAAATCTGGGTTTGTCATGTGAAGTTTTTTATTTAGGAGTATTATTTAACTTGCTATTTTGTTCCTGTTTGGAAAATTTAGGGTTTTTATTATTATTCATGATTCTTTTTCTTGAATTTTTCATTTCAATTTTTCTTAGTTGTTGTTTGATATCACAATTCAGTATTGAAAATTAAATTTCCAGTACTCTCTGATAATGCTTACCTAAATATCACCTAAAAATCATTTGAGATAGAATTCACTTAAAATGATAAGTGAAAATTTTAACTTAAAATCTTCATCGAGTATAATAAGTTACTAGAATCCCAAATAATTTTGCAATTTATAAATCTTAGCACTTAAATTTATTCAATACTTAAAATTGGCTTTTAAGTTTTCATCACTTAATTTCTAGTTTACCAAAGACCACCTTAGTCAGAAAGCTAATTCTTATTTAGTGATTCTTAAGAATTTTTCTTTTTGGAGGTTGTAATCCTCAACAACTTCCACATGAATTGCCTTCCCTGAGGGATGGGACATTCCTTAAAACTACACAAGGTGTATTGCCCATTCAGGTGTTCCTTGAGCCAAAAAATATGCTTGAGTTTATTTAATGTAGGGTTTTATTGGTATTCCATTCATAATTGATTTAACATATTCAGAAACATTTATATATTTTTAGGGTTATCTATAGAAGCCTTAGAGATCTGGTAACTTGTGGTTTGCATTGTCCACTTGAACCTGGCATTTATGTTTCAATCATTTTGATATTATAGGTAAACTTTAGAAATTGGGTCAGTTATTCATTTACTTATGTATTTATTTTTCTGTAACAAACTTTATTGCAAATTGTTGTGCTTGGATTTCAGTAAGCTTTTAGTCTGACATTCTGACTTGGGATGTTTTGCCTAAGAACTTCTTAGCTTCATGCTTATGTTGTTTTGTTTTCATGGTACTGATGTCATTTCCTTAGCTCTTATTATTTCTCAAAAGAACTAATGATGAGAATGATTGACTTTTGGGCTACTTCACAGCGTGCTGGTTTGGAGCTGATGGATATGATGGCAGTGTACCAAGAAGGAGCTTATGAGCGCCTATGCAGGTGAAGCTTCTCTATGATTCAAGATTTTATTCAGTCTTGTAAAAGCCCCCTATCTCTCCTTCTTCCTGCTAATTGCTTTTGAAGTTGTGATTTATTCTTTTCAACAAGACAAAGTTTAACAGTTTGGGATGGGTGCACTATTGATAAAACTCCATTATCACGTGGCTGTTCTTATGTTTAATGCGTCCCTCATGAAAAAGACGTAGCTGTGTCATGGATATTATCCCTTAAGTATTTTTAAAACTTTATTAGAGACATAAATGTGTAAACATTGGTATTCTTATAAGTTTGACGTAACGTGCTTTGTCTATATCATGCACTGAGAGAGACCATAGGAGCATGCTGAATACGCACTCAGGCAGTTACATGCTGCAGCTTTCTCAGATAGCAGTTTCGAGAAAGGATTTGTTTGGCCTTTTGTATCTTTTCTAAAATAATATTCAATGAAGCCTGGTTGTGAACAAGTTCTATCTGCTATATGGCTTCCTTTCCTCCTTTCAGCATGTTTAGGATTCAGGAGACATTCTCTTCTGCTCTGTAAGGCCTATATCATTGTTGCTTATATAGCTTAGACTATTGTTTTACTTGATATTTAGGTGGGTTCAGGCAGAGTTTAGGAAATTGGGTGATGCTGATAATCCTGAAGTTGGTGATCTTCTAAAAACAGCAGTCCGCTGCCTCAAAGAGAGGCCTGTCCTTTTCAAGTATTGTGCTGAAGAGGTGATTCTCATGTTGTGTGACCAAGCTGAATAATAAATAACCAAAAGTTATGTGTTTGGTCATTTTCTGGTAGCATGTCATAATACTACTCTGTCTTCAGGTAGCAAACATGAGGCATCATGGATTGTTTAGGAGATTTATAAGTGCTCTCACACGTGGAGGACCTGGTGGACTGCCTAGGCCAATTGAGGTTCATGCACATGATCCATTACGTTACGTGGGTGATATGCTAGGATGGCTACACCAGGTTTTATTTCTTGGTGTCTGTTATAGCCTCATTGTTTGTGTATTAAAATGATTAGTTTTTCTTGTCATAAATCAAAGAGACTTGGTTGCTTCATATGCAGGCTTTGGCGTCTGAACGTGAACTTGTTCTTGTTTTACTTGATCCAGATACCCTGCTAGATGCTGGATCCAGTGCAACCAGATCATCCAATGGTGTAGAGAATGGTGCTGGAAAGACAGAATTTGACGTTACATTTGTTTTGGATAGAATTTTTGAAGGAGTTTGCCGGCCTTTTAAAGTTAGAGTTGAACAAGTTTTACAGTCACAGCCCAGTCTTTTAATTACATATAAACTGAGTAATACCCTGGAGTTTTACAGCTACACTGTGAGTTAACTCTACCCAACTTAGTTTTCTGGGACTTTTTTAAACAACAACTGCATAACTTGAACTTTAATGGTTTGACCTGATTTCCATTTTGAGTGCTGGAACCAATTTTTTGCTATCAAGTGCCTAGACAAACTGAAATTTATTATAATAAAGTGCGTTCGGTTGATATCTCTTGCTGGAATTGATGCCTTTTTTTTCCCCAAAAAAAAAGGAAGAAATGCTGACAAATAGATTTGATGTTGTATATTTCTTTTTTATCCATTATTTTATCTACTAAAAATAAGTCCATGGTGTCTTCACCACCATTCTAGTGAAAGAAACCTGATTAGCGCAGTTGATTAAAAATTATAGTCTTGTTTAAGCACATATTTGCAAAAAAGTAATTCAAGCGCTCATTGAAATCAAGTTAAAATTTAAGATTTTTATGATGTTTTTTATGCAGATGTCAGATTTGCTTGGTAGAGATACAGCTCTCTGCAGTACACTTTGGACGCTCAAGGATGCAGCACAGAAAACATTTTTTGACATTCTGAAAGGTCGTGGGGAGAAGCTTTTACGTTATCCTCCCCTTGTTGCTGTTGATCTTTCTCCACCAGAAGCAGTGAGGGAAGGAGTCTCTGTGCTACTTGAAATAATTAACACCCACGACAGCATGATGATTCCTGCTTCAGAGAAAAAGCCTGATTTTGGTCCAGTAATATCTGCTATACTTGATCCTATCATTCAGGTATGCTTGCTTTTGTCAGTAATTGTAAAATTGCATTGCTCCTGGTTGACTGGAACCAGGCTTCATGGAGAACATGATGATATGAAGTTTCAATATGCTTGATATTTGCTGTTGAAAAGTTTCTTTTTCTTTTTTTAATTTTTTTATGATTCATAGTAGGCAACTAGGCCGGAGTGACATTGTGAACTAGATAGCAGGGGATGGCTCTTCCCTTTGAATAACATTCGTACAATCAGTGATTACTTTTACATCTCAAAATTAGTCCCCTAGTTTTTACTTTGAACAGCTAGTTAATCTCTGAACTTCAAATGAAACAACTTCGAAAATTTCTTTTAATGACTTAGGACAAGTTGAAAGGCTGGAATGACATTATCGGCTACGTGGTAGGGAATAACATTCATCCAATTATATTACATGACAAAATTTTGAAGTAGTACTTTTTACTTAAGCTTTGTTTGGATAGGGGAGGGTGTAAAATAAAGGGAGGATATAAAATGAGGGAGTAAAATGGTATTATTCATTTTACCTCTTTATTTTACACTCTTTGATTGGTTTTTTTTTGAGGGGGTGGGTGGGGGGGTGGGTGGGAAGAAGTAAAATAAATTTGTTTCACTTTGTTTGGGAAGGGCAAAATAATGGATGAAAGGAAACTTTATTTTAATAAACTTACATTTTCACCTCCCTTTAATTAATCTCCCTTCAGATCATATAGTATGGAGCATGGATGAAGTCAAGTGAAAACAAAGAGTTATTAACCGAAACCTTGCAAGTCAATTGCACTTCATATAAGGAAGAAGAAAAATAAGAAAAATAAAGGAAGAAACAGTTGTTAGGTTTGTCCAATAAAGAAACTTCAACGCCATATATAAAAAAATAGCAAGAAAGTACATAAATTTATTAGATCTAGTTTATTCTCTTCTTTTTTTTTTTTTTTTTTTTTTTCTCCTTTTTGGCTTGTAAAGGGTGACTGCATTAAATCAAAAAATTTAACAAGTTGTATTTTCACTCAAACAAAACAATAAAGACAAGATAATGCTTATCTATCAAGTACAAAAGATAAATTTTTGAAACTGAAAAAACAAAAGAAAGAAAGGAAACGCTTACCTCAATAACGCAGATTGGAAAATTTGAACTGTAATAAAGTGGATAACTCACTTCTTCTCTAAAAAGAATTCTTCATAGTTCATGATTTTGAAGGTTGAGAAGGGATATTGATTTGAGATGGAAGTGAAGCTTGAGAGAGGAGAGGAGAGAACGGCAGTGGATGAAATAATTTGGAAAGTGAAATGATGGATGGATGGCTAATACCTAAAACTAAACTTTTACACCTTCCTCATCTTGTTTTCCTCCCGTTTTGGACAGTAAAGAGGGTATGTTAAAATAAATTATATTTGACATTCACCAATTGTTTTACACTCTTCCTAAGCAGTGTGTTTTGCAAACTCCAACATTTTTCATCCCTCATTTTACACTCAACCTTGTTATGCACCAAAACAAACAGAGTGTTAATGTAAATTGTAAGGTTAGTGAAGAATAGACTTGACTCATTTTTACCCAAAACTGAATTTTACTTCGTTAGTTTCATTAAAGTATTAGTCTGATAGTTTTTACTTTGAACAACTTGTTAATCTCTGAATTTTAAATGAAGCAACTTTGAAATTCCTAAAAGTTTAAAAGGTGAGCCACTAAAATGCTATGTTATTTTGAAGATGAGGGACTAAGAGACTATTTATTTAAACATTGCGAGTGATTTGAGTGTAGTGTAAGGACTGAATGACATAGGACAGGTTGAAAGACCGGTTTGTCTGGCTGAAATTTGGATTAATTTGAAAGCTAGAATTGAGATGGACAATTTAGGTAACAAAAAAGTAGAAGCAAAACCAAAGAAAAAAAAGGGGGTTTATAAATTAATTATAAATGGAGCAGAGACTCAGACTCTGAGATAAATGACTTTGCTGGACGAGATATGCAAAATTATATTAATTTAAATTATTTTACATTGAAAGACAATTGCATACATATACTTTAGTCTATGTGGACTGTTGATTAATTTTGTTATTATGGGATAGGCCTCTAATTTATACGTAACATTAATCTTCTATTGAGTGTATCTCAAAATACTATAAAGGATTTGAGCTCGAGGTTGTATAATGTAAATCTCATGCCCCTGTGACTGCCTAGTTGATCTCTTGGGACTAATTTAATAATATTATGGTTACGTAGATATGTGAAACATTGCTTCCAATCATTGCAGATGTGTGAGCAAGCTGCAGAGGCGCATAAGTCTAAGGGTGCTAGTCACTTGTCAAGGAGAAGAATGAATTCAGACCCTGCCCAAATTAGTAAATCATCAGTGGATGCACTTTTGTCAAATAGCAGCTCTGCCGTATCTTCTCAGGTTTCTCCTTAACCTCTTCTTTTCCATTCTATTCATGAATCTGCTAAGTTGATTTCAAACATCATAGCAGACTTCAAACATCTTTGCAATCCTGGACAACCACTTCTTTTCCGTCTTTAGGTAGGTGTGTTGATGTGCTTCAATAAATGTTCAAAGGCATGCAACGCTTTAAGGGGTATTCCAACCTAATGGTTCTGTCTTTGAATGTGTATACAAGCACCTTGGAGTTTGACATGTGATAGCTGATGGGTAAGGTTTTGGGTTGTTTTGATGGCTAGAATGAGTAGAAAAGGTCAACAACTGGAATTCGTAATAGAGCATGATTATGGAGCAAAATAGCACAAAGTTAGTGGCAGTTTCTGTGCAGTTGTGGCTCTTTGAATGGTACCACAAGACAATAATAAATAAGAGTTTTAGGTTTCAAAATTGAATTTCCTTAAAGTACCACATGCTGGATTGAATTACTTCGTAATTCTAAAGTTAAATTAGCTGGAATTATATTCATAGAGAGCTAATTGGTAAAGCATTAGAAATATGAATATTTTATGGACTCAACTGGACCCCTAGTCCTAGAATTAGTCATATTTAAGGACTTGGGACCTACCATGGAACAATAGACTCATTATATACTGAAAATAAAAATAAATAAGGACACAACCAGCCCGGTTTAGCAAAGTTAGAGACTACAAGAAACATCCCATGCTCAGAAATAAAATCCCAGCAATTTTCCTTCTTAGAAGCATAAAAAAAAAGGATTAGCTAGTCTCTCTCCCACCAAGATTCTCATCATGGAAAATGTGCTAGGAAGCGTTTGCACATTAGAATCACTACCAGCATTGCAATCCTTTTGTGGACATGTTCTTCTTCTTACTCCATCAAACTGGGACCAAAGATCAAGCAGGCCATATTTGGTACTAGGACGTACTTGAAGAGTGATCACAAACATGATTGATGATTCATTACTTTTGCTTGGTTGCAATATAATGTAATGCCAATTTTATTGTCTAACCATCGCAGAATTAATTATGTAATGCACATTACATGCAAAAATTCGTGTAACCATAATCACTTTGTTTACTTTCATTAATTTTCTTTTATTACTTTTAGCGCCATCTCTGCCACTGGCTGCTGCCATCATCAACTTGCCACCACTTCTATCTCACTGCCGCAGTTAGCGCTGCCTTTCTTTTTTTGTCACCATCACTGGTGCTACTAATAAACTGAATCTACAAATATAAACATTGTAATAATTTTGTTTTCTTAACCGAGCATAGGATTACAATAGCTCTTACATTGCAATTGCTGATTCCATTGTTTGCTGTTTATAGCTTGAATTCATTTGTTTTGCATCTTTACCTGGTATTTCTGGTGATTGAAAAAGGTCACGGTCTTATATTTTTCTTGTTTATGAATGTGTCAAGTTCTCCTAAATTGTATGATGAAGTTTGTGTGTTTTTATGAACTCTTCTAAATGGTTTTTGCATTAGCTAATACCTTTGATCCATGCAGAATAGTGAAACACCTTCCAAGATATTCCTCATCAATTGCTTGTGTGCCATCCAACAACCATTATCTAGGCACGAGGTTGCTGCTGACTATGTAAGGAAGCTTGGAGTAATGATAGAAAATCACATGCATGCTCTTGTGGCCAAAGAAGTCGATGTTATTCTCAGAAGATGTGGGTTGTCAAATAAAATGTCATACTTCAGCAATTCGCTCAGCAATCAAGCTGAAAATTCAATTGTCAGTACCCCACTGGCCGAGATTGAAGAAACATCGCCAGCCTCTCTTTCAGAGTCTTTGAGGGCTTTCTTTGGACTTATTTTAGGAAGCGAGAGTTCTCTTCCGGAATTTGAGCAGATACAGGTTCCAAAGTTGCGTTCCGAAGCATGTATCCAGTTGGCAAGGTCCATTGCTGAAGCTTATGAGCTTATTTACACAGCAATAATGGATCCCAAGAATGGCTTCTTGGAACCCAAATCATTGGCAAGGCATCCTCCAGATCAGATAAAGACCATTTTAGGAATATGAATATCTGTTATTTTTATGTTTTCAAACCTTTATGGGTTTAACAGATGAGAAGTCATTTTCCATATGATGTTTTGTTGATATCCAATTGTAGGTAATACATGAGTTGGTCTTAATTTGTAGGTAATATATATATATATTTCATTGTTGACGTGTATCATGAATTTTACATTTTTATGCAAACACTCTTATTGATGGATTGAAGATTTTACAATTGCTGCATCAGTCTCAAGAGCCAACTAACTAAGCCCATCTTATTGATGGCTTGGATGTAGTTTTGCTCTAATATTTTCAAGTTTTTCCCCTATCTTTGTTTTTTTTAATATAATTAATATTTTGATTGCTGATAAAAGAAAAAAGAAAAAAATTTTGTTCTGTTATCAATTATTTTTTCTCCGGAAATAATTTGGTCTTAATTGATAAAATTATAATAATTAGACAAAAATTCAAGATTTTTTACTGTCTCTTGGTCTTACTTTTTAATATAATGCGTTTTTAATTTTGGTAATGCTAAATTATATTTTATCTCAAAATATTAACGAGTTATAAGGAAGTCAACACTTGGTATTATTTTAGATTACAGAATAATGAGTATTAAAATTCTAATACAATTTACCACAATTATAAAAAAATCAATTGTTTTATATTTTTGAATAATCTATTTATCAAGATAATATCTACAAAAGAAATTATCTCTAACATTTAATATGTTAATACAATTTTATTTTTTTTACAAAATAAGTAATAGGTAATTCACGCATTTAAAAAAATTTAAATAAATAATATATTACTACTAAATAAGTAATTTAAAAATATAAATTATAACTTACGAAACAACATGTGGATGGACTATCGGTAACTTAACTCGAATACATGAACAGAAAAATTTTAATAGGTAAAACCCCCTAAATACAATAATTTAAAAAAAAAAAGTAGAATATTCACACAACACATTAAATTAAATAAGTAATACATTAATATTTTAAATAAATAAATAATTATTTATGATAAATTATAAACATTAAATAAAAATAATTAATTTCTTATTTCAATGACACAAAAACAAATTTTTAAAAAAAACTTCATTTTTTATTAGTAATAAAAAAAACATTAGTTGATTAGCTTGATGTATTGAATAGTCTCATATACCACTAACTAAATTGCATAAATAGGAGATACGAGACATCCACTAAATAAGAGATATAATAATTTTTTAAAAATAAAAGATATCTATATGCTTATGACACATCCACTAAATAAGTAATATATTAATATTTTAAATAAATAAACAATTATTTATAATAAATTGTAAACATAAATGAAAAAATATTTTCTTATTTTAATCATACAAAAATAAATTTAAAACAAAATTTATTTTTTATTAGTAATAAAAAGTCTTAATTGATTAGCTTGATATATATAGTAGTTCTATATACTAGGAGTTAAGTTGTAAAGAAATGGGACACGAGATATAGAAACGTACGAGATATGACCAAAAAAAGGTAGGACATCTATAAGCTTAAAATATAATATAAATAAGTAATGCATTAATATTTTAAATAAATAATTAATTATTTATAATAAATCATGAACATAAAATAAAAAAATTAATTTTTTATTTCAATAACACAAACAAATTAAAAAAAATTTCATTTTTGTTAGTAATAAAAATAAAACCTTAGTTGATTAGCGTAATGTATGAAGTAATTTTATATACCAAAGCTAAGTTGCATAGACACGAGACACGAAATATGGAAATATACAAAATATGATAATTTTTTAAATAAATAAACAATCATTTATAATAAATCATAAATATAAAATATATTTTTTTTCAATCTCATAAAAACAAATTTAAAAAAAATTCATTCTTTATTGATAATAAGAAAAAAAAAATAAGACTCAATTTGTCCCATGAATTTTGAGCATAACATTTGTTCAGAAATTTAATTTTTTTTTTTGTATAATTTATCCTTAAACTTGCATTAAAATTTGATTGGTAAGTAATTAATATTTAATCTAAAATCAAATATAATTTAAAAAATAATAAAAAAAATTTTCTAACCAAATATTTCAATATAATTAAATATTTTTCTAATTATAAAAATCAAATATTTATTAAATTATTTGTAAATCACATACTTTAAGGCTTTATGATTATTATTATATTTTTAAATAATTTTTTATTTTCTAATTTGAAATTTGTAAGTAATTTTTATTAGTTAAAACTATAAAACAACTTTTCTTTTTTTAAAATTTGGGCATTTTATTCTTTTAGTTTAAGTTAAGGTAAATTGTACAAAAAGTCAACTTTTAGCAAATTGTATGTTATACCAAATTCAGCACGTGAAGTGAACCTTATTCTTAAGAAAAAAAATAGTTATTAATTAGTTTGGTGTATGAAATACTCTTATATATCAATAGCAATGTTCTATAAACACAAAACACGATATACAATAATTTTTAAAAATGTAAAGTATTCACACGTTTATAACACACTACATTAAATACATAATATATTAATATTTAAAAAAATAAATAATTATTTATAATAAATTATAAATATAAAAAAATTTTAATTTTTTATTTCAATGACACAAAAGTTGATAATAAAAAAATCCACTATTGATTAACTTAGCGCATAAAATAATCTAATATATCAAGAGTTATGTTGTATGAGCATAATACATGAGTTACGAAAATATACAAAATATAATAATTGTTAAAAAAATAGAATATCCACGCATTTAGAACGAATTGCACTAAATAAGTAAATATTAATATTTTAATTAAATAAATAATCATTTATAGTAAATTATAAATATAAAATAAAAATAATTAAAATTTTACTTTAATATAATTAATTAAATTTTCAAAATTATTACTATTAAAAAATATATTAATATTATAACTATTAAAAAATGCATTAATAATGTGTATGTATTTTTTATGTGCGTCATATCATGCATTTGTCATTACAGAAAGGGTTTGGAGGATCTTAAAAATATATATATGAGCATTCAACCTTTCCATGTATTTTTAATAAAATATAATTTATCATTTTATTATATAATTTTATTTTTTAAAAGATATCATCATTTAATATTATTCCGCGCGGTAATATATATATTGACAGATTTTTTGTTATGATGTTGCAACATAAGATTTCAAATTAATAACATGTATAATGCTTTAATTATTTATTTTTATATTTATTTAAAAATAAATTAATTTATAATTATTCATCAATTGAATTAAACTGTCCTAAACATAACTAGTTAATTAAAATTGAAAAATTAATATTATATTAAGTAATAATTTATATGGGCGAGACCATCTCTACACCCCCAGCTCTGTCAACGTGTATATATATATATATATATATTTTTTTTTTTTCAATTTTACTTTATTTTTAACGGTAGCAGAGCCATATTGCTAGTAAATATTTAAAATTATACAAAAAATAGACTACTTTTGAAAAGAAAGTGATGGACTTAAAAAGCGTGACGTGTTAAAATTTCTGTTGGCGGTAGTGTGGAACGAGATTTTTATCTATCTTCTTCTCCATCTCTGTCTCTTCCCGTCACTTAGATTCATTGTAGGTAAAACCAACGTGGCCCTATGCACTGATTGTGTCTGTCAAAGTCCGTTGAACTTCTAATGAAATGACAAAACCTAGGGTTTCTGCAATCATTTAATTTTCGATTTAAGGAATGCCAAAACCTCTCAATTATCATCCACCATGAATCTAACTACATGTCTCACAGAAACGACTCCTTTCTTGAGCAAGACGACCTACGCATCTCCACTTTCTAAACGGCTGTTTTCTGCTTCTGCTCCTTATGGCGTTAAATTTCCTCTCACCTCCTTGACAACTAAATGTTCAAGAGCTGATGTTCCTTTAGCTGCAGCAGAAACTAATCACGCCTCTTCCTCCTGTTCTTCTTCTTCTTCTTCTTCTTCTTCTTCTCCTGTAATGTTTTCATCTATCCAGAACTTGCGGGCTCTAGAGGAGGACATAGAGAAGGTGATTTTGGAGTTCAGACTGTTATTAACTTCTTGAATTCTTGTTTTAATTTTGCTTTTCTTTCTTTGTTTCCCCTAAATGATATTTAGGTTATTTATCGCTTCCGATTCCTGGCTATTCTCGGGGTTTTTGGATCTTTGATTGGATCCTTTTTGTGTTTCGTCAAGGTAAATAAACTCTCAATTCATTTTGTTTGTAGTTTAATTTAATCCTTGTTGTTTCTTTGAGTTTGAACCTGTAGTATTTGATGCCAAAATGGAGAATTGATTGAAAAATTTTAACAATTTGTTTCTAATTCTTCACGAGAGAAAATGTCATACTTGAATACAAAATTCCAGTTTTCAATTTTTTTAGAATTTTCTTAGGGAAATAATCCAAATTATATATGATCCGATATGGCCATTCCCCTTGCTTGCTAAATATATCGTATTTCATTGATTTTTCCTACTTTGATATGTAGGGATGCACCTATGTTTTTTCATCTTTCATGGACTACTTCACAAACCGAACCAAAGTGATAATATTGCTAGTAGAGGCTATTGGTGAGTGTTTATTCATTGTTATATTGTTGGTTCTGTAGTCATGGTTGCTGGTTTTTTTTACTGAATTTAAATTGTATAATTTGCTATTTCTTCTAGTTGGTTTGTTTTATTTTATGTAATTAATATTTTTTGCAAATAGAAAGACATAATATAGTGTTCTTTCACATATATTTTGACTCTTGTTTCTCCTGTGGATTGTGTTAGCAGAAATTACAATTAACAGGCACACACCTAGATTAGAGAAGGAAGAGAGAGAAAATGAACACAAAAAGTTTTGCAACAGCACTTATCTCCATGACCAATCTCTGTTTTCCACTGTATTCCACACATGTTTACTTTAGCCTTCTATATGTTATAGCCATGGGTATGTGTTTACATATAGCAACCAGTTCCACTTTTGCTCTTGAATTGCGTTATATGTATCATTATATCCTGTCATATCTATGCACGTGTTCCCACTCACCAATCACCATACCCTTTTTTACTACATGAGATCCCATCGATATCTTTTAGGGAACAAGTCTGGGACAAATGAAATGTGTGGAACAATCTAATATTGTTATTACCTTTTATGGCCAAGGTTAACTTTCAGTTCAGTGGCACTAACATTTCCTCTTTCAATTGTATTGTTGAGCATAATTCGTTCTGACGCTAATCCTTTTGCTTCAAATTATCATGAATCCACCCCATCTATAAAGGGTTGGCAAACAAATGAAAATTAGGCTTTAGATGTTGGGATACTTATTTGATATGTTTGGTGGTGCATGGCTGATCTGCATGTGACAGTTATTATTAGATTCCACTGAATGGAAGTTCACATCAATCAGAATGCTGCTTTTCTGGTTATCCCTATTCTATCTTCCCTCCCTGTAGTATTCCCCGTGCTGTCAGTCTTGTTATGCATTGGCATAATTTTTCTTGCCAAACTTCTTTTAAAAGCTTTAATAGTTTAAACTATTTATAGCTACTGGCAGTGTAGCAAATATCGATTCCCAAATAGAGCTCACAAAAGAAAATGGCATTTCTCAAATGTTGACTGGAGTCTTGTCATAAAACTTCTGCACTAGTTTACTTGTAACATGCCTTGCTTAATGCTTGATATAGATTTCCATTTTTTCCAAAGAACATTCATTAGTGTTCAAATATGAGTTGTAGCATTGGTTGGTTCTGCTGCAAAGCACAAGTTTAGGAACTGAAACAATCAGAATTTAATTAAGGAGGTGGCTAACATATTTGATAATTAGCTAGATCAACAAGTTACTGCTACTTGGAATCAGGGTTTTAATATTGGCCACTACATTACGTACTAGCCAATTCATAATGGGTTTTTTGGGCACTGATATGATATTTTCCTTTCCTGGACTCAGAAATCAAAAACAGGAGAATTGCCCATTACCATTACCATTCTTCTAGTTGGCCAATTCATGCTGAGACTAACTCAAAGTGATGGCGCCTGTCGAAAGTAATTGCTTCCTCCTCTTCTCTGAAGACTCTAGCCTTCTAACTTTTCAAAATTTGAGCTCGCTCTTTCTTTCTGCATCTTCTCAATTTCTTGCTTTTTCCTTTCCGAAACTTTTTATTTTCATGGTATCTTGAATCAACCAGTTGACAGATAGGGTAGTTTTGTTTTTATTTCGTCAAAATTTGATGAAATCAAACAAACATTGGGATTTGGATTTTGGAAAGCACTAGGAAGTGTTGAATTGGGCCATTGAAAAACAAAGAAAAGGCTAGAATGTGGAGAAGAGGAGCTGGCTGTGTCAGTGTTGTGTGGAGAAGAGGACTTGGATTGGTTTTTTGCATGGTGATATAAACAGATTAGGAGATATGTAGCCTTTCAAATTTTTTACCCCTTGTGCGTTTAGGTTAGTTAAATGGTACAGTTTTTATTTTTAGTTAACGTTCCTTAAGTTTAATGTGTAAGAGCAAAGTTAAAGGTTTATGGACTTTCAACATAATATTGTAAACTTTCAAATGAAATAAATTTTATCTAAAATCTTGTACAATTAAATGATGTAATATTTTATTGTTAAAATTATAGAAAGGAATTTAGAACAAAAATAAGATTTCAAGTAAAGTTTGAGGTCAACTGATTACAAGATTACTTCATATATATATATATATATATATATATATATATTATGTTTTTTTATAACGTTGTAAATGAATTCAGTATAAACACTAAGATTAATTAAATTACAAATTTTAAATTTAGAGTCACATAATATTCTTTTATGTGGCTTGAGTTAAATAATTAGACATTAGAAATTAAATAAAGTTAAGTGAAAGCTATCTTGGTGATGCCACCAACTCTCTTGTGACTATAGTATGTCTACATTAGTACTCTACTTGGATACAAGAACTACTAAAAACACATATGCTATGCTGACTAAGACCTTTATACTTTAACTGTCACATATCAACTATCTACAATGTGACTGCTACAACGACACCAGCTGTGACCGCAACTTAAAACCTTGCTTGGAATTGCAAGATGTATATTGGATGAACATTCATTTTCTTAAAATGTTACATGTCAAATAATAAATATAATATAATTCTTCTTGCTTTCAGAGATTAAATCTTTTGACTGAGTGATGGATTGTCATTTTATTGTAATTTCAGATGTCTATCTCTTAGGAACAGTGATGCTGGTATTTGGAATGGGTCTGTATGAGCTCTTTGTTAGCAATCTTGACACTGCAAAGTTTTCATCAGGGGGAAGATTATCTCATAGATCAAATTTATTTGGATTATTCACCTTAAAGGTATATCAGAGTCTTCTCTAGATTTCAAAAAGTTTTACAATGCCCCTAGTCTAATGCATTTACTAGTTTTAAGACTTTGGTGCCTTTTGTTGTCAGTCATTAATATTTCTCTCTATCCTGTGCAGGAGCGACCGAGATGGTTAGAAATAAAAACAGTGAATGAGCTGAAAACGAAGCTGGGGCATGTAATAGTGATGCTTCTTCTGATTGGTTTCTTTGAAAAAAGTAAGACAGCAATTATACATTCTCCAATGGATTTACTTTGCTTCTCAGCTTCAGTCTTCCTTTGCTCTGTTTGCCTCTACATGCTAAGTAAGCTCAGTGACTCCAAATAATACGTATGTTATTTTTGTACATAATGGTTTTCGAATTTTCTTCAGAGAAAATTGAAAGATCATGCGAATGTATGTGTGTATTTATAGGGCTATATATATATATTGGTAACAAGCATTTCTCCTCTCTAATAGTCTGTTCCGAAATTCACTTAAGCGTCTTGAATTTGAATTAATTGGATTTCAGTAACCAGTCATTCATCCAAACAACAGATGCCTCTGTGTGCGAAACTGATGCAGGAATTTGTGGCTTTGCGCGCACACGCAGACTTTTTGTGTGACGCTTCACACAATTACGAAAATGATCCAACAAACTTAGTTCTAGGAAAAAATAAATTAAATTACCGTTTAATTTATCTTTTATTGCCTAATGCTTGTTAACGGATAAGTATTTGAAGTAGCAATGCAACGAGTTGAGAATTTGGGATTACCTTTTTCATCTGTCAGATTAATATAAAAATAAAAATTTATTTATTTTGAGAAAACAAATTATCACCTTATAAATATAACTTGCCAACATAATTTTTTTTAATAACACTTAAATGGGGGAGAAAATGGTTGGAAACCTCGCACAGCATTAGCCTTAGCCATGGCTAAAGCTTTTAAATTTACATTATGATATTATATTTGCGCATTTCAATAATAATTATTTTTTAATTTTATATAAAATTGAAATTTAAACATGTTTAAAGATACAATAGACGCAGAGAAGAGTGAAAAATATTAACTGTGATTGAATCGCGAATTGAATTATACGGTTCTTGATAACAGATTTTGGATATCGGTGATTTATAAAAAGGAAAAAGATACAACTTAAGTCTTTGAGCTTTTTATGCCACACAAATGACAACATAGAATAGAAAAATCAAAGATAGGAAATGGGTCTCTCCTGAAGTCAAAGGATTGGTGTCCTTCCTGGAATTAGACTCCGAAAGGAAAGTGAAGGGGAAGGAAGATAATGGTTGCAATGTGAAAGGTTGATTGGACCTCTTTCCTTTCTTCTTGAGATGGAATATTTATAATAAATATAATGGGATGAGCACCAAACAAGTTGCATTTCATCCCAAATCTAAACAATGTGTCCCTCTCTCCAAAATACACCTAATAATCATATAACACCTCCCTTGCATCATTCCACTTCATCACTTTCCACCTAATAAATCCATACTAACTTTTTTTTTTTTACATGAAAAGGAAAATCCTCACCAACTATCTAATTTAATCATATATCACCAAATTTCCATTTCTTTCAGCAAATTCAAATTCAATTCATCAAATCTCACATAAGGAGATGGAAATTTATCTTGTTATATCATATCCATTCAAAAGTTAAAAAAATGCCATCAAGGGAGTGAGGAATTGAATTACTATAGAGGAACTAAGAACTTGATTGATTTAAAAATAACTAAATGAGGGATGAAAATGTAAAAGACCGATGGCAATTTTTTTTTTCCCAAAACATTTAAATATCAAAATTTTTTTTTATATATAAGCATAATTTTTGTCCCATCTTCCTAATTAAGTAAATAATTTAGGAATTATACATTTACAGGGGAAGAGCCAAAAAGGGAGGATTAGGAATATAAAAGCAAAGTGCATATTCCAAAAAAAAAAACCGTCTAATTACGGGTAGAAAAGGTTTCTCCCATTGAAAGCAAATGAACGACTTGCTTGTAATTTTCTCTATTACAAGCAAAGGAATAAGCAAGCTAACCAAACCAACATCTTTCTATTCCTTGAGTAAACTCCAAGCTTTCTCTCTTTTTTTCCTCCTCTTCTTCTTCTCTCTTGGTTTTTCCAAACTCTATTATTGCTCAACCATGGAAAAACATCTGTATGGGTTGTTACTAATTTTCTCTATTATAATCTCCCTTGCTCTTCTTTCTTTCGTTTCTTGCATTCTTGCAGAGTTCAAGAAAGCCAAGGTACTCTCTTTCGTTTTTATTATTATTAAATAGTCTTATTCGGTTCAATACTATTGAGTCAAAAAACTCATTGTTAACCTTTCTTCTCCTTGAACTTGTATGCAAATAAATTTAAGTGGGTTGTTTTCTTTTTTCTTAGAAGGAAGAAGTCAGGTTGGATAATAAACTATGTTATTTGCCTGAAAGTAGGGCTTTTGGCTTTGGAATTGCAGCGTTGGCATTCTTGGTCAGTGCTCAAGTCATTGGGAATATGATAATATGCCGGAATTTTTGGTTGAGAAAAGAAGGAATTACTTCCAAGTCTAAGAGACCCAACTTAATTACCATTGCATTTCTGGTTTTGTCCTGGTAAGTAATCAGTCATTTCTATGCCATTTGTGTGTTTCATTTTTTTCCTCCTTCACTGAAAAGTAAACGGATGATGTTTGAACTACTGACAAAATTACTAACCGCCCGTTTTTCAAACTGTTACTGTGTTCGGAGTCTCTCACGACACTTTTCTTCTTATCGGGTGAAAGGCATTTAAATTATTAATATTTACAATATTACCCATTTTAAGTTTGATGATTGGTCACAAGTTGTCATGTAGACTAGATTAGAATAGAATAATCTATAGTTGGAAGGAACATGGACAGCTCAAAGTTGTTAGATCTATTCTGCAATTCAACGCCACTTTATTTAATATTTGTTTAAAACATTGCAGGATGAGCTTCGGGGTTGCAGTGATTATTCTAAGCGCAGCCACAAGCATGAGTAGAAAGCAGGAGTATGGAAAAGGATGGTTGGACCAAGACTGCTATATAGTCAAAGATGGAGTGTATTTTGGGTCTGGATTTTTGGTTCTGCTTTGTATAGCAGCCACACTTAGCACTTCCTTTCTCACCCTAAATAAACCACAGCCTCAACAACCTTCAAGGATACATCATGCACAACTCCTATAATATCACGGTACAAAACGACATCATCACATTCCCAAATGAAATTACATCAATACCCATACCATAAAATGATATTTAAAAAGGACAATATATTGTTCTTATTATATGATGTTTTTTTAACAAGGAAAAAACAGGATGAGTTAGCTAATGACTATATGAATTATTTCTCACTTGAGGATTTTACGATATTTGGTCAGGATTTACATTCCACTTGACGTTTTTAAACGGTACATTTACCCCTAAACTGATTCTTTAACAGCAACTGAAAATCTAGAATTGAATCAGAACATTCATTCAGCTCAACATATTCCACTTACTTAATACAACAGCATACGGTCATTAGAGCTATGTCTGCCAAAAAAAAATACAAATCACAGACAACGGGTAAAAAGTAGTCTGTTAGCATTGCAGACAACCATATTCCTAGAAAAGAACTTGCAGATATGTATGTCTCCAACCATATTTTGAAAAACCTAATAGCAGACTTCTTCAAAAATAAAAGATAAAGGCCAGCTCATTAGTCAAAAAACATGAACTTGCCTTGATTGTTCATTCCGTGGTTTCCTACCTACCATGTATCTCAACATTCAAATCCCAAGATAAAAGAAACCTCGTATCGTATCATTTTACCTTGAGAATAGTTCCTCCCGGTGCAGAAGGTTGAAAATGGGAAGCACAAATGAAAGGTTCAACTATATCATGTACAAACAAATGAATCTCGAGGAATTGAAAGTCAGGCTGCATCAGAAAGGCAAGTTCCCATTTCCCCTCCCGCTGTAAGGTCCATAACCATATCCCCTTCCCCAGTTATGTCTGCCGCGAAAGTTATTACCACGTCCAGGACCATAGTTGCTATAACTCTGGTTATACCGGCCAAAAGTCTGATAAAACAATTTTATTGCAGATAGTCAACAGATCATCCAAAAACAATTATTTTTGCAGACAGTTTGGACCTAGGATTTTGTGTCCAAAGAAATATGCTAACCTCAGTATCTTGCCTCATTCGGTCAAAGAAACGGTTCTGACCACTCCTTGCTCGGCCAAGTGTATTGCAGGAAATTGTGTCAAAGAAATCATCTTTCTTGTATGCAGGCTGCATATGGAAGCAAAAAAAATTACCTAAATAAGCATGACTAAAAACTTCTATTTCTAGTTCTGACTAAAAAAAGAGTAGCAGGTTTCATATAGCAATGGGGTAATCCTCCTCTCTTAACATTCTAAATCCCACACAAGATAGTATCGCATAGCTATAAGACATGAATTAGCACCAACAATAAGGACATGTGCTTCAAATACTAAATAAATAAATCTGCTCATGCATAAATGCATTCCAAGACCAACCTTAGCATCAAAATTAGGCACCAAATGAGAGGCCTGTCTGTTCTCTGAACTCCGAACAATTCCATCGTCCTCTACATCCTCTGTATCTCTTTGCTTCGCCTTTCCAAGATAACCCCAAACTTCATCTTTGTTAAACTTCTCATTCATGGCTTCAAAATCAAATTCTTCAGTGAACTGCAAATAGACAAGTTTGTGTGCAGTGAGGAAATTAACAATATGGCAATCAAGATTCCACAGATGTTTCAACCAAAACCCTTTGCTTTCTACAAGAAAACATCAGGACTATAAATTTATTCAATTGAACTCAAACCATGTACACAATCAAGCATCAAGCATAAAGCGACAGTAAACTGGTTTGCTAGCCCAAAAATGAAATTCACAGCTTGAAATCAGAGCAACTTGATGCACAGCATAAACACTTGTCCAAAATCTTGACATAAATAATCAACTATTTCATGCAACCAATGTGGGAAACCAAATCTCATTGTATAACTACTTAAAATCCCAAACCAATTTTGTCAAACAAACAATAGAAATGTCACTTTTCCAAGATTTTAACTGAAGTACTTAAATGGATGGGATAGAGGCCTCCAATTTGACATTCTAAAAAATATGACCTAAGTTGACATTCAACCCATCCTATATACAAGCCTCTTTTATCATCATTCAGCAAAAGCTATATTAACAAATTACAATGTCTTCTGCTGATAGGACAACCCCATCAAGATCGTTGTAAATAAATCCTCAGAAGATGGTGTACAAAGATGCAAAAAGACTGAGCATTAACCATAACATGCAACATCAGTTAAAAGAAACTTCGACGAAAATAATGAAAGGTTTCCAACCTTTTGCACAGAAATTGGCGATGGCAATAATGGTGCCTGGGAAGCTGGAGCAGGAAGCAACGGTGGTGAGGTAGATGATAAAGATGTCAGAGGATCCACATTCTTCTGATCAGGATACACCATGGAAGAAACCACAGGTGATGAGGACTGTGCTAACTGATCAGGAGTTAATAGAGGAGTTGATGTTAGCAAGGGACTGGAAGTAGAAACTCCATAGGGAGATACAGGAAAAGGCACAGATGGGGTAGAATGCCCTGTTATAGGGTCAGAAACAGCTTGACCAATACTTTGAGCATTAGCGATGCCTGTGTCTCCAATAGAGTAAGGAATTGAAGGTGCACTTAGCCTATTAAAAGAAGGATATCCGGCATAAGATGGTAGGGATGTTTTTACAGTTGAGGAAGATGGCATGTCATAAGAAACAGAATACTGTGCTGAAGTAGAAGTGGCAAAATTAGGTTGCAAAAAATCGGAGGCAACAGAAGGTATAGGAACAACAAATTCCGATGCATTTGCTAATCCCATTATTGGAGAATGCTCTAAGCCTGTCTGCAACTGATTTTGAATTGGCAAGGAAGAAGGCACCACTGATGAGGGTTGAAAAGGAGTAGAGTTCTGGGAAGCAGGAGACACATTGATCAATGTTCCATTATGTTCTTGCCGATACATTGGCATTGAAAATGATTGACCAGAATTTTCATTAGCCTGGGAAAAATTGGTTGGACCAACATGATTTATAGACTGCAATGAAGTCGAATAGGGTCTGCTAGTCAAAGCAGGCATCTCACGCCCTTGAGAAGATTCTGCCAAAGTTTTACCATCAATTAAAGCTGATGCTGAAGAACTTAAAGGAGGTCCAGCATAATGTGACTGCAAATAAGAGAAACCAAAAAAGAAGTAAAACATTAGTTTGGTTTCCTACTTCATGGACTTTAAAAAATGATAAGTCCCTGAACAAAACCAAATGTCAAAACCTGAATGATAGCAGGGTCATCATGAACTGGTTGCTCAGTTTGCACAGTTGGTGGGGTCTTAACTTGCAAATCCTGAAAATCCGCAAATTGATTATGACATATATGCGTACAAAGCAAAAAAATAAAATATTCACGTAAGCTTTAATTGGAATAATGTATCCCACCGGCGCAAGATCAAAACTGAATACTATATGTTGAGAGCTATTCAGGGTCTTGGGGAGCATGACACAGCATCATTATGGTATAACTATACCAGCCAAATGGAAACAAAAATCAAACTAGGGAAGTTTCTCCATGCAGCAAGGTTAGATCAATCAGAATTACAGTTATTGTGATCCTAATAGATTGCTCAGACTGCATATGCATTACTTTTAAAAAGCAGCACTTCACTGATTTCCAGTGCCAAAATAGAAACATAAACACCATCTCGTCCCACGTGTGCATTTCTTTCCTTCCAAAGACTCCATAGTGCAAGGAAAAAAAAATGCACAATCTCAAAGAAGTTTTGGATCCTGATTACCCCCAAAGCCTCTCCATTTTAAAAGTCATTAAGGACTCTAGACCTCTACCCAAAATGCTACTCAAAGAGTTCAAAGAGGCAATTCCAAATTGCCAAACATTACTTAATTGTTATCCAACTTGATTAGAAGAATTTGCTTGTATTTTTCTGTTCTTGTTTGTATTTGTTTCTGAGTTTTCAGGAGGATTACTTATCCTTCACTCTGTATTTACTTACATTCTTTCTCAACAAAATGAATTCTCTCATAAAAAATTCTTAAGGGACTTGAAAACGGATGGAAAACAAACAACCAAGACAAAGGGAGGACAGGATAAAAAGAGATTGTTTCACACTAAACATATTTGCAAAAATACTCAAGAGGCTATAACCATGGCTATTAGTATATTATTCAGCATAATGACCATCCAATGTCAACAGGAAACTTAGGTGGTAGTAGTAGTGTTCATTGATAAAAAAAAAAAAAAAAAAAAAAAAGAATCGAGGAAAAAATCTTTAACCAAACAAATTGATTCAGTTTTTTTCTTCGTTTTTCTTCTTCAGTTCAGTTTCAATATTGAAAGAAAAAAAAAATTGAAAAAAACCATTGGTTAACTGAGCCAACCAACAAAATATAACACATGCATACCAAAGCAGTTCAGTTCTTCTATAATATATATCATATGCACTGTAAAAACAAAAAATCAATCAATTAAAACCCTAGAACCAGGAATGCTTGCTGTTCTGAAATTAATATGTAACTTCCAAATATCATTTTCCAGGAGAGTTATTTCTATGCAACCGAATTAGATAACATAACAAACAAATTAAATTATTTTACCTTAATGTCGCTTCCGCGGAAAAGAATGAATTCATAGACCTTATCGCTAGCAGGAATTTGCGGCCCATCTTTCTTTCGACCCTCTGTTCCATAAGACTTTACTGCAACACCAAAATTCAGAAATAATTTACAGAAAATAAAAGAAAAGAAAAGAGAAGGAGAAATGTAAAAAAGAAGATGCACCATTTTTTAGGCCAATGGTGGAGTCTTGGACGTTGAGGTGATAGAGAACGCCCTCGTAGCGAATCTCGTACTTAGAGATGAGACTGATAAAGCTTCCTATATATGTATCTCCTGCATTTGAAGATTTCGAAGAAGAGGAAGAAGCCATAGAAAAGAGAAAAGAAGAAACGAAACGAAGCCAAAATGTTTTCTGGAGATTCGGGAATTAGGGTTCTATTCTGTTCTCGCTTTTTCTTTCTTCTTTATAAAGTCGGTTTTCCTTCCTTTTTAACTTTTTTTTCTTTTTTATTTTATTTTATTTTTTATTATTATATTGGACCGAGAATTTAAGTAGCCGTTATTTTAAGATTTTAAAATTTCTTTTGCCTCCCATTTTTCCGCATAAAATAATTTATTTATGTATTTATTATGAGGTAGCTCAACATTTCTCCTCAAATTCAAATTGAAGGATTTTCTTATGAACATTTCATATTTTGAAAATTATATTCTTGATAAATCTAAAAATTAAATTATAAATTGTGATGACCTGTTACTTTGAACCGAACCGATTCTAGAGCTCCAAAAAATTTAACGCTCCAAAATAGTTTTAAGCCTTTAAATTATACATAGATCAAATCAAGTTAAGTCTATAATTATTATTATTATTTTTTTTGGCAATTAATGTGTTACCATGAACATTCAGCAAAAGAAAGAGTTAAAAGGTAAAAATTATAATAGCAGCAAATTAAGTTACCATGGTAAAATTACCATTGAAATCCATAAGTTTTACTTTGCTACAGATATTGAACTGCAAAAGATACAAAGAACAATTACAATTTAACAGAATGTGTTTCTCTTAAGCAGTTGAAGAACAGATTGTGCAATGCAATAAGCAATAGCCTGAACTGTGACCATAGGATTGACACCTAATGCTGTTGGAAATACACTTGTATCTGCTATAAACAATCCTTCTACTTCCCATGTCTCCCCCATTTCATTCACTACTGAGTTTCTTGGATCAATCCCCATTCTGCAACTCCCCATCTGATGAGCTGAACATATCTGTGTCGATAAATCTCTTAATGATCGCGAACTTTCTCTCTTCACGAACTTGTCAAACTCCTTGTGACTTGCTTTTTTAACATTTAAGCTTCTCCCTTTGTTATGATGTGTTCCAATTTCTTCAGCTCCTGCTGCTGCTAGTATTCTGAGTACTTTTTCTAGTCCTTTCTGTAAATTCTCTTCGTCTGCAGCTTCCATTTGATAAGATATCGAGTTTGGCGAATTAACTTTTCCTGATCCTTTATCTCTTGCCAATGCAAATATATGAGCAGTTCTCGAAAATCTAGCCATTTTCATTTTCATGTCTATACCTGAAATCCATGGCATTAGGCTTGCGAACACACCCGGATGCAAGGATGGTGTTTGTATAACGGCACCGTATGATTTATCAGAATCGACAGAAGTCATAGCTGTCATTATCCCTCCTCCGTAGCTCTTCTTGTGTTTTTCTGGCCACGCCAATGGTTGATCATCTGGGAAGTATCCCCACGCCATTGTGACTGGATGGAGGTGTAAATGTTTGCCAATATTAGGATTCTTCAAGCCACTTCTTTTCAACAATGGTGGAGTACTAAGAGCACCACAAGCAACAATAGTAACCTTTGATTGAACAGCACAAACTTCTTTTCCAAATGCAAAAGCAACTCCACTTGCTACTCTTCCATTTCCTCTTCTTCTTCGCTTATGTAAAACCTTAATAGCCTCACAATTAGGAAGAATTAACCCATTACCTGAATTAACTAAATCCAACAGCCAGGTTTCACAAGTTCCTTTCTTTTTTCCATCTTTGCAGCCAAGACAACACCAACCACAGTAATGATCAGAGGAAGAATTTCTAGGAATAGTGTTTACACAATAACCTAATTCTTCACACCCTTTTCTTAAAATAGCATTGTTAAAACCTTCTTCATTGATTTCCGATTGAACTCCCATTTTCTCACAAACAATATCTAATGCTTCTTTGTATAACTTACTATCGAAAATCTCTAAGCCACAAGCATTACTCCATTCATTAGTAACACGTTGAGGAGTTCTAATAGAAGCTGACCAGTTAATTGTAGAGCCTCCACCAACTGTAGAGCCTGCAAGAACTACAACTCTCATATCATCAGTAGCCATTAACCCAGCAGATAAATACATTTGGTCCATTGAAGGGCCTTCAAGGAGTGAAAGGTTACTTCTTGCAAAATAGTTTCCCTTCTCAATAACAACCACTTTATAACCAGCTTTTGCAAGAACCCCGGCAACCACACCGCCGCCTGAACCAGAACCAACCACCACTGCGTCGCATTTGATAACTAATGAAGGATTATTTATTTTTGGCCGGTAAGTAAAGACAGGAAATCCAGAGAGTCGAAGAGAGCTTGCAGTTATATGTCGTGGAAGGTTCATGTCTATGATTCCTTCATAAAGAGGTCCAAACAGCTTTTCTTTTTCTTTTTCATTATTTTTAGCCAGTTTTAATGCGGCTTCCTGTTCTTGTTTGAACTCTGGATCAGGTCCTGGATAGTCTATTGCTTTCCATGCCAGGTTCTCACCTTTCTCATCTACCTGAATTGGATTTGTATATGATATTGAATAATTTACTATAAAAAGAAGGAAACAAATAAAGAAGGGCATAGAGATATTGAACCTGAGAGAAGAAGACGAGCAAACAGAGAAGTTTAACAGTTTTGAATAACATCCTGAGGTGAGGGAAAAGGCTGAGGGACCAAGAATGCAATATCTTTTCCCTTTTGTGGAGATGGATTTGAGAGAACTTTAGAAAGAAGGGAAAATGGGTTGAAATGCTAAGTAGCCCACACAAAATGAAGGTTCCAATCCTCGTAGATAGCATCCACAGGGCCAGTCGCACCAACCATTTCTTTGGGTGCTTCAGTCTCTGACTCATCAATCCTCCTACCTGCTTGTTGAACTAAACTGAATAAGTTCTGTCCATCGATTTTTTACATGGTTACTTTATTTTCTATAACCAAATTGAAATCATTTAAAATAATAAATTCAATCAAACCGATTGATCGAATATTTGATTTTTACATTTTAACTGATATACTCGCCCCTTCAATTTTTTAAATAAAACATAACTATTTAATAAAAACAACCAGCAAAAGTATTCGTGGATTGATATATAAATATTATATACTCGTCGTTTTACACAAATTAGACATCGCCAGTAAAAAACATGAATATGTATGAAGGGACATGAAACATGCTTACAATATCTGAAGCAAGACTGCAGGTACGTCAAAATAAAAGAATAGGGACATCCAACTATAACCATTTATTGCCTATTGCTCCACGCTTCTGAAATACAAATTCATAACAAAGAAAAATCTATTTAAAGTTTGACTTGTTAGAGTTGGAGTGACGTGGCCAATTATAGTCAGCAAAATGTAAAGGAATAGGTCCCACACTTTGCATGCAAAAATCGTTTTTAAGGTTCAAGGCCGAATACATTGATTCTACATGAGCTTGGTTAGATCCGGCATACGACACCGTCTATATATCTAAGTTAATGAAAAAAAACTCTTTTAAAAAATTATTATAATTTTTTTTTTCTCATGGTGTTTACCCTAATTAAACGTGACATCACAAACAACATCTTTTTTTATATATTCGGTAAAATAAATGTATTTTTTTAATAATTGTTAATTGTTTTAATAGTATTTAATTGTTAACTGTTTGAATTGCGTTTTATGAAATCTATATGAATTAATTTTTTATAAAAAAAACTACAATAATCTCTAAAAATTAATTTAAACGTTATATTATTAAATAACTTTTTAAATAGCATTCAGTATTTTGACTAATTAAAATTCTAAAAGCCATTTAAAATCAGAACACTAAAACCTATTAAAAAAAGTTGTTTAACAATAGCTTTTGTTTTATTTGGAGCGTCAAAGGGAGAGAGTGTGTGTGTATCTGCCAACTTCACACACAGGCATTAAAAAGCCATGCTGATACTGATATTTTATGAAATTTTTTGAATTTTTAAAAGCTTCAGTACATCTTTTCTAGATTATTAATGATCAAAATGTAAATTTTTTATCAGTAGATGATCGATGACCAATATTTTATATGCATGTGTGTGAAAAAAAAAAAAAAAAAAAAGAGCAAGCATGGGCAAAGGAAGAAAAGTGAAAAAAGAAATATCAATATAATTAAGGAAGGAAAATCCTACACGTTGAGGAGTTCCAGCCATGGAAGCAGAAGATAGAAAAAATTTGGCGATGGAATCATCAGCAGCAGCAGAAGAAACGACATCGTTTGACGGCAAGAAAGTATCGCACAGAGCAGAAAGAGATTCCGTTTCAGGAGAAGAGAGTGAATTTACATAAAAGCTACTGTGTTTCTTATAATTATCGAGAAACTTCCCTAACTCGATCGCCTCTTCTTCCTTCCTTTGCTGCTCCATTCTGTAGTAATAGACAGAGATCGATACAAGCCTTTTGACATTAAGTACAAGTGCGGAAATATGATTTGATTTATTACTTGTGTTGAGAGAGAGAGAGAGAGGGAGGGACACGTGGAGGAAATGAGAGAGCAAATAGTGTTGCTGATCACAGAAGAAGGCAGTGTATAGTGTGTCAAGAAAACCTGCTTTCCAAGCTCTTCACAATTAATGCAACACACAACCGTATCTCTTTAATTAAACAATTAAATATCTACTTTTGACTTGCAAGTGGGCCCATTTGTTGCTGCTCTATAGTTTAAATTTCTCTCTCTCATCAAATCAAGTTAATTGAACCGAATTTGGGTTTGGTTTGAACATAATTCATTTAAGAATAATTGAATTTGGCTTTTGGTATGTTATTTATGAATTATTATGTAAGAAGATTAGCTTAAATCAAATGTTAGTTGACTTAATTTGGTGTAATTTGCTTAATATTAGGCCCTGACATAAACACAAAAATTAATATTATCGTATGAGGGGTTTTCATGATAAATAAATAAATAAATTACTACTAAACATCAAATTGTATTATATTGTCTCATCTAAGAATTCATACAATTACTCCACCCCAAATGTAATATAAGTTTTCTACTTTTGGTATCAGTTACACTTTTTAAAATTTTAAATATATTTTTATAATTTTAAAATTTAATTAATTCAATTTCGTATTACTTTTTAAATGCTATTATAGAATCATAAATATAATATTAAATCCATCTTTTGAATATATTAATAACATGTGTTTATTCAATGAATTTAGAATTTTAAAGTTTTTTAGATTGTTAAATTTTAATTAAATAGTCAATAATAAATAATTGAAATATAACTTTGTAATACTATTGCTGTCACTATCTGAAATCATGGGCCGGACAAGTACTAGGATCCAGATAAGTTTAAAGCCTCCGAAATCTATAGTAAGTTTAAACTATATAGTCCACATCAATCTATTATGTACCAATAATGAGCCCAAATCCATTTTAATTATATAAATTCAGTAACTATATAATCTCGGCTCAATAATAAATATCTCAAATAATTATATAACTCGAGCCCATATCCATTTTAATTATATAAATTCAATAACTATATAATCTCGGCTCAATAATAAATATTTCAAATAATCATATGACTCAGGCCCAAAAAAATAAATAAATATATATATCAATTAGAATATGGTTACTAGTTTTACATGCACCCCAAATAAATAATTAAAACATATATAATATCTTTGATAAGTATATCTCATGCATATTTAAAGATGCGCAAATCCTACAATTGCGAAGTTCAAAATATTAAGAGTAGAGGAATTCCCAAAGTGATAATACATTATTTAAATAAAGGTATAAATTTAGAAATATACTTTTATGTCATGACATAAATTTATCTTTAAAGTTTGCACGATTTACTTTGTGGCACTCTCAAGTTTGCGAGAGGCCTATCATGACATACAATTTTACATTTCAGTTATAACTATTCCCTTTGTCCAAATAAAATAACTTCGTAAAAGTTCAATAATGACTCTGCACTTTTACATTTTATTTTGATGAGTGATATAGTTATAAATAAATGGATGAATACATAAATTCACTCCTATACATTAAGCTTGTGGTACCTTAAACCATACAAATGATCTATCATGCACTTGAACTTGTAAATTAGTATAATATTATACACATTTTGACACTAATACCAATAATTTTTAGGATTTTTAACTTTTATCTGTAAAATATCGATTTAATATATAGTTACTGTGATTTTTGGAATAATAATTTTTATGAATTTTAACTTTTTAATGAGTGCTAATTAATAATTTTACAAGTTGAAGTGTGCAATCAAATAATTTAGAAAATTGAAGTGTTTAATAGATGTAGTTATATAAGATGAAGTGTTTGATGAATTAAAGTAAAAATTGAAGGTCACAAGGTTAAAGTAAGAAAGTTTAGGAATGAATTTATATATTTCACTATAAATAAAAATATCAACATATGTTTATGTATTACATGAAGTAGCAGGCAAAACAATTATAGTTACGTGATGGAGATAATAATTCTCGATTTTTTCATGCTAAAGCTAGTGCCCGAAAAAAGAAGAATCTAATAGAGAAATTACAAGACGAGCATGGGATATGGCATGACAAATCTTCTAGTTTACATGAGCTTATGATCTCCTATTTTCATGAGCTATTTAATTCTCAGGGGTGCAATGGTGATACTGTATATGAATGTGTTGACAAATTTGTATCAGCTCACCAAGCTTTGTTCTTGAACAAGAAGTTTGAAGAACAAGAGATTAAAAAGACTATTTTTTCAACGCATTTGGACAAGTCCCCTAGCCTGGATGGCATGAATCTTGCATTCTACCAAAAATTCTGGGGTATGGTGGGAAAGGAGGTTATTATGGCCTGTATGGACTTTTGAATAATTCGCATCTTCTTGTAGAGCTCAACAGTACTCATATTGCTTAATTCCTAAGAAGAAGGCTCCTAAGGTAATGATGGATCTTAGGCCAATTTCTTCATGTAATGTAATATACAAGGCGAGTGGCAAAGTTTTAGCTAACCATTTGAAAAGGATTCTGCCCACAATTATCTCTCCATTTCAAAGTGCTTTTATCCCAGGAAGACTAATAACAGACAACATTATGATTGCCTCGAGATAGTGCACATGTTAAAGCTTAAGGGACAAGGTAGGGAAGGCATTGTTGCGCTCAAGATTGACATGAGTAAAGCATATGATAGGATGGAGTGGGATTTTTGTCGGGGTATGATGCAAGCAATGGGTTTCCCAGAGCAATGGATTCACAAAATTATGATGTGCATTTCCACAGCTAAATTTTCAATTATTCAAGATGGTGAGGAGTTAGGGCCAATTGTTCCTACAAGACGATTGAGGCAAGGGTCCATTACCCCTTATATATTTATCATACGTGTCGAGGGCTTGTCATATTTGATTAGGAGGAAATAATTGGCTAGCCAAATCCATAAGTGCCAAGTTGTTAAGGGCGCCCCTATGGTATCACATCTATTTTTTATTGATGACTACTATCTATTCTTCAAAGCAAATCCATATGAAAGTGTACAAGTGAGGGTGTATTTGGAGCTGTAAAGAAAGCCTCTGGTCAACAAGTTAATTTCAATAAGTCTTTTATCTTGTTTAGATGAAATACCTCCCCTACAACGAAGAATTAGGTATGTCAATTTCTTCATGTAACTGAGAATTCTCAAATGCATAAATATTTGGGTTTGCCAACTATGGTGGGTAAGAAGAAGAAGAAGGAAGTGTTCAGTTTCATAAAGGATAAGGATTGGGGGCGTATTGAAGGATGGAATCAACGATCTCTTTCACGGGCAAGGAAGGAGGTGTTAATAAAATCTATGTTACAAGCCATACCCTCTTATGCTATGAGTGTATTCTTATTTCCTTTTGGTCTTTATGAAGAGATTGAAAGAATATTTAATTCTTTTTAGTGGGGATTAAGTGAAAGGGATAAAGGAATTCATTGGCTTCGATGGAAAATGATGTGTTATGGTAAGATGGTTAGAGGTCTTAACTTTAAAAGAATTCGTGAGTTCAATATTGCTATGCTAGTGAAGCAAGGATGGAGATTCCTTTTGAATCCTACTTCTTTGGTTTCTAAAGTCTGCAAAGCTTGTTATTTCCCCGGTGTGATTTCTTCAGGTGGTTGATGGGGCAAGGAACTATTTACAACAATGGAAACAAGCACATCAAAGGAGGGATTTTCCTATATTTTCTGCAAACCAATCTACTGCAACATATGTGCCTCACTGGTAGCCTCCATCGCAGGGATGGGTTAAATGTAATGTGGATGCAGCACTATTTGAAGCCTCTCAATCTATGGACTTTGGGGCAGTGATAAGGGATGAAGTAGGGGATTTCCTCGCAGCAAGCCATGGTGTTTTATCAAGTCCATATCAACCTTGCTTTGCTGAAGTAATGGGCTTGAGAGAGGCGTTAAGTTGGATAAAAAGGGTAAAAGACTAAGCAAAGTTCACTTTGAGTCAGATGCCCAACTGGTGGTGCAGACTTTAAACAGTAATTATATAGATAGGTCATATTTTGGTTACTTATTAATGATTGTTAGTTTATTTTCAAGGAGCTTCGTGGTAGCTCTGTTGCTTTTGTTAAGAGATCAGTGAATCAAGTGGCCCAAAGTCTTATGAGGGATGTTGATTATGTGTCTGATTTCTAGGAGTGGGGTCCTGTCACTCTTGCATTCCTTAATAATGTTCTATCTTTTGATCTAGTTTAAAACTTTCATTTGATTTTTCAAATAAAAAAACATCAAAATACATTACTAACCAACTACTAGTACAAATCCAGTTACTAGAACGAACAGTATACATCAACAAATATGATAGTAATACTAGTGTTGATATGGATATGAATAATTTAAAATTTGCAGATATTTGACTGCTTCAATCCTTGTCCCAATTAATAAAACAAGAAAAGTCTAAAAGAACCTAAATCAACCACCATCACCAATCCTTTGCTAATTTCCATATCTTAATAAATAAAAAAAGAAAATCTAAAAAAATTAAATAACTTGAAAATGACAAATTAACATTATATAACCTTAATAAAATTTAAATGCGAAATTATGTGACCATCGGTATAATTTATCCTCATATTAATGGTCCTCTATTTCGATTAAGACAATCTGATATAGAGTAAAGGACTATCTATTAAATTTTAGAGGTGTTTTACACTCAGAACCCGAATTCAAAACTTCTGGTTGATGGAGAGAGGACCTTTACCATTTCATCTCACCCTTGATGGTGGAGCATGATTTGATTTAATGTAGCAAAAAATACCATCTCTGTTTCGTAATATTTATCACATTTGAATTTTCACATCGCTTAAAAAGACCATTAAATTCGTCTAAATTAGAACAAATTATTAAGTAAATTGACTATATTATCCTTAATTTAGTTTTAATTCTCTAAGAAAACTATTAAATTGAAATAAGGATCGTTGATTCTGTGTCTGATTTTCAAGAGTGGGGTCTTGTCCCACTTGCATCCCTTAATAATGTTCTATCTTTTGATTTAGTTTAAAATTTTCATTTGATTTTTCAAAAAGAAAAGAAAAAAAAAACATCAACATATGTTTCTAACCAACTACTAGTATGAACCCTATACATCAATAAATATGACAGTAATACTAATGTTGTTACACCAAGCTCCACATTGATTCAGCTGAAGCACCGAGTCACTATTTCAATTTGAGTTATAGAAATATTAATAATATATGTTATTTAAATAATTATAATTTAAAAATAATTACAATATAATAAAAATAATTAAAAATATCTAAAAAAATTAGTTCAAGTGAATTTGTGGGGAACGACCGATTCAACAATGGATTAATCGATTTAACCTGCTTCTTTTTTCTAAATGGTCCAAAAGTAAAATCGATTATTACTATAAGTAATACTCGATACATAGATAGATATATGTGAGAAAAATTATATTTTAACATAGACAATTTTTAAAAAGGTAATACTATTATTTCTTTTTTAAAATAGAGTCAACGGTATAAATTCAACATGATTTGATAAGTGGAGTCAACTGTAATTATTTAATGAGTAATTTTCTTAAAATTGATATGGATTACTTTATTAATTATGTAGGGTCAATTGGATTTATTAGTAAAAATAGCAATTAATTAATATGAGTTGGACATTGACCATTGATTAAAGAAGAAATATCTTCACTTCCCATTATTAATGGTTCCGATGATGTCATGTCCCATTTTAAGCGGCTTGATTGGCCTAACCACTATGTATCAGTTCATCCCCTCCCGTTCCATAATTTGTAGACAACACTTTTATTATTAAATAAAATAAAAAATAAATCAATATCAAAAAACAAATATTTCCCATGTGATTGGGTGTTTAAAACAATATCTTCAAAGGGAATATAATAAGAGTATGAATTAATAAATATTATCTCTTGTGTCACTATAAGCTTAAAAATTTTGAAATAGAACCGGTGGTTCACGAGTCCGCTAACATTTATGTTGCTGTAAAAAATAACTCAATTAGATGTGGAATTAGATGTTGAACCAATAATTCGATTTGGTTCAACTCATTTCCATCTCGTCCTTAAGAATGGAAACGGTTTAGATATTTTAGAATATTTGTTCTGTTCTGATTCGTTTAAAGAGAATATGAATAGCCATAAATGAGTTTGGAACGGATGTAAACAGTGAATTACACTCGGAAATGATGCTGATAGGATACACGAATATAGGTTTTTAAATGCTCACTACCAATTATCCGCTGTATTAAGAGGGATTGAAGCGGATACTCATGGATATCTTATGAATTGTTAATAAAAATTATATTTTAAACAAATTCAGATTGTGATAATTTAAAATTCATGGGTATTCTATCAGTTTAAAAATATTTTAAACGGGTTTCGAATGTACATGAGTAGTAAAAATTTAAACGGATTCGGATACAACTTAAATGAATATATACATGAGTTTGGAACGAATATGAATAATAAATATTAAACGAACATCAATACGAGTGATTTAAAATTTGTAGATATCTGCATGCTTCAATCTTTGTCCCAATTAACAAAACAAGAAAATTCTAAAAAGAACCTAAATCAACCACCATCACCAATACTTTGCTAATTTCCATATCATAATAAATAAAAAGAGAAAATCTAAAAAAATTAAATGACTTGAAAATGACAAATTAAAATTATATAACCTTAATAAAATTATATAACCTTAATAATATTTAAATGCGAAATTATGTGACCATCGATATAATTTATCCACATGTCAATGGTCCTCTATTTTGATTAGGACAATAGTCTTCAAAATTTTCCTCCTCCTGATTATTAAAGTTTTAAGTTCAAATACAAATCATAAACCCAATCTTAGACAAATTAGAATCCAAATTAAACAAAATAACAAGAGTATAATTTGATTTTTTTAGTCAAACCATTTGATATAGAGTAAAGAACTATCTACCAAGTTTTAGAGGTGCTTTATACTCAGAGCTCGAATTCGAGACTTCTGGCTGATGGAGAGAGGACCTTTACCATTTCATCTCATCTTTGATGATAGAGCATAATTTGATTTAATGTAGAAAAAAATACTCTCTGTTTCATAATATTTATCACATTTGAATTTTCACATCGCTTAAGAAGACCATTAAATTCATCTAAATTAGAATAAATTGACTATATTATTCTTAATTTAGTTCTAATTTTCTAAGAAAATCATTAAATTGAAATAATAATTATTTGTCATAAATATGAAAAAAAAATATTTATTACTCTTGAAACCACAAATGTGACAAGTATTTTAAAACAAAGTATTTTTTCAAATATAACAAGTATTATGGAATGTAATAACCTAGAAAATACGAGTATATCAATTTTATTAGACAAAGTAGAACTTTAGAAGTCACGTGATTCGAACAAGTAGAATCACACAAGTAAGGAAAATTGAGTGATGGATAGGGCAAGAAAGGAGGAGGATGAAATGGAAGATATAATCTATTTCAGTGAAGTTTCGAGATCATACATGATGATGACAAAGGACTCATCAACGGCAATTTTATAAATTGATGTGTCCAATATAAAAAGTATATAAATGAATTTATATATTGGATCGAAACGATTCTTCAAAGTATAGCCAAGTTTATGACAATACCTATATTCAGCGGCGGAACAATCGAAAAATGCATGAGGAATTTTACAACAAAGTTTACAGAACGATGAATCAATTGTGAGAGGATGAGTGATGTGCATAGCAAGTTCTGATGGTCTCTTCAAATAATATTTCTTGATTTTGAAAGAATTTTTGAAGAAAACGACTTGTAGTTTAGTTGACTTATAGAGTTCACTTTCCAACTAATTCAATAGCGACCTCTCATTAATATAAAAGGAATCATTATTTATGGATTCCAGCTAAATAATCACCCATTATTTTTGTCCAAAGTCCCTCCAAACCCTCTCATCAAGAAGCATATGAGAAAAATCTCTACAGTCACTTATAATCTTTGAATATCTTTTTAGTATTAAGAAAGGAAAAGTTGAACCTGAGAGAAAACAAGCAGGTCTTGTGGTTTTTTATTTCAAATTAATATATATAGAGAGACATACACACACATTCCGTGCAATTTTTTAACGAGAAAGTCACCGTTTAGTTAAGTGACAAGAAGCCGATGGTCTTCCGATCATATCGTGACAGTTTTCGAAGCACGAGATGACCGCTGATAATGTTGGCCACTGCAATCCTTTTACTGTCAACCACGCTAGGATTTTAACGAAGATAATTTTGGAGAAAATGACAAATTTTGATTTTTGGTCCTTTATTATTTTTCAATTTTTCAATTAGACTCCAAAATCTTTTAATCTATTCAATTAGGTCATGAAATTAATTTTGTTTAGATATATATAAATCATTGTAATTTCATCAAAGTCGATTAAAAATCTCTAAACAAAGTTTCACCAATTTCATAAAACTCTATTTAGAATTTTAGTGAAATCCGTCGAATTAAAAAATTTCTCAATTCTATCAAATTCAATAATTTTTTTAAACTCTGACACAATCCTGATTCAATACACCTCTTTAGACTTTTTAGAAAGCGATGAAGTTAATGATATTTAGTTCTCAAAAATAAAGAAACTCTTGAAAAATTGAATTGCTCAAGTTTTAGATTGCACCGGAAGTTACTTCCAGTCATGAAAGTAGGTAAGTGCATTTTCTTACCTATAGAAATTTGACAATTTATATTTTGTCCAGTGTTCTGAGAACTGGACCAATCAGTGAACCAGTGAAGGTAGGAATTCACCGAACTGGAGGGTTCGACCGAGTTCAATACGGTTGAACCGAATTTTTATATATAATATTTTTAAATATATTTATTAAATAAAATTGAAAGCATAGGTTAAAAAAAATTTGAACTCAAATAAAAAAAATTTTCAACAAAAAATAAAAATTAGTAAATAATTTTTAAAAAATAAAATATGAATAAATTTAAAATAAAAAAATTAATTACCATAAAACATATTATTAATTTTCATTTAATTAATATATTAAGATTTAGGTTTATAAATAAAAAATTCCAAAGATTAAAAATTAGTGGGGCTAATTTTTTGAAAGCTCAAATTTAAAAAAAAATCTCATTATTTCTTAAAAATATCAAGATTTGAATCGAACTGATTTTTTACCAGTCCGGTTTTTTTAGAAGTCTCTCTAAACCCTCTTTTCAGAAAACATATTAGAAAAGTCTCTACAGTCACTTATGATATTTAAATATTTTTTTTATCGAGAAAGGAAAATTTTAACCTGAAAGAAAACAAGCCTTAGCTCTTGTATTGATTCCCAAATCTATTATATCTTGATTTGCCCTTTATTTATTTTTCTTCAAAAAATTGTTAGATTAAAAAACATGTTAGGTATCGTGAGATAATATTTTAATAAATTTTACCCTAAAAAAAATAAATTACCGCGTTATTTGTTTATTTATTTATTTTTTTTTTATCCATCCACATTCCATATGATTTTTATTTTTCTAATTCAGAATTAAATTTTTAATTCATCTAATTTAACCAAAATTTTAGAAAATATTTATAATTTTTTTATGCATTTGACAACTTAATTATTGTTTAGATTCACTTATTAGCACAGTGAAATTTATATATAGAACTGGTTTTCAAGTGTAAATTGAATGTCTTAATTTCATTTTATTCTAAATATAACAGAGTGTAGTTTAAAAAAAATAAGTTAAAAGGAAACTTAGGTGGAATATAATTATTTGTCACATAAATGACAAAGACACTTGGAAGAATATAATTTGTTAATTCGTGAGGTAAAAATAAAATAAATATAATGCCTGTGCATTGATGATATCATCCATTTTATGCTTTGTCTAGAGTTGCTAGACGATGAAAGATAAATATTTGAAATTTTTAAATCTTTTTCTCCATGTCAAATCTACTAATTTGACATATTAAATTTGATAAAAGTGTTTTTAAGTGTCATAATCTTAGATCATTATGAGCATGAAACTTTTTCCCTTAATTATATTTACAAAAGGAAAAAATGAGACTAATACTCACACCCTCCCGAAATAATATCATTTTTTCTTAAAATATAAGTCGTTTTGAATATTTTTAAAAAAATAAATGTTATTTTTTTCATTGTTATTAATTAATTGTAATGCTCTGATTGTTCGTTAGATAAAATTTATGAAAACTTCTTAGGAGGTCACCCATCTTAAAATTTCTATCGAGTGAGCACGCTTAACTTTGGAGTTCTTCCAACTCTCCAGTCTTTTCACGAAAATGTGTCTTTAATGATTAGTTACCCCTTTTCGATATATGAACCGATTCATTCATTCGTCCCGCATTCCACTACCTTAACTAGCCTGTCATTCTAAAAGCTCGCCACGAACCCTCTCTACCCACTTTTTTAAGATCGCTTTGCCAGGTCGGGATGTTACAAGTTCCTTAATCTTTGTGTAAAAATCTTAAATGACTTAAATGACTTAAAAAGTGATAAATACTACATTCGTTCCATAATACTTATTACATTTGATAAAATAATTAGTTCTAAGATACTTATCACATTTGTGGTTTCAAAAAGTAATAAATATTTTTTTCTGTGTTTACCCTTTATATATAATCAATAATTATTACTTCAGTTGAATGGTTTCCTTGGAGAATTAGTATTAAATTAAAAGTAATTTAGTCAAATTTAATAATTTTCTTAAATAATATAAATTTTCTAATGTAATAAGTATTATGGAATAGAGGCATTAAAATTAAAACTAATTGAAATAAAATTTGAAATAACATAAATAAATTGATAGCAAGCATGCATGCAATTGAACAAAGAGAAGTAACATAGCCGGCAAGAATTAATACTTGAAAACCGTAATTCAAACCTACAGCTATAGGAGTAATAATAGAACAAAACCCTTCAATTGAATCTTATTTTCTACCACAACATTAACCTACAGGAGTAACTTTCATGGGGCACCAGGTGGCTTTTCATGACCCACACCAGGGCTATGGCCAGGACTTGTTGGCCTGAAAGCTTCTGTCTCAGTAAACTTATAGCGGTTTATAGAAGGAGGTTTAGGGTTTATCATTAGATAGCCTTTAGGGATAGATGGTGGATGGACTTGTACAGGTACTGGCCTCGCTCTTACCAATAAATCCATTTCTAGGTTTAGAAGAAGAAAAAAAAGAGGTAATAGTGTTAACAATAAGGGTTTTTGGCTAAGGGTTTTTGACATAGCTTGCTTAATTTCTTGAATTAGGCACAACAAAAGTACCTATAGAAGGCTTGGAAATGTTAATTTGATGCTGTTAGCTATATGGGTGAGTGGTATTTAAGGGTGAGTTGTAGGGTGAGAGACCCACTTGATTCCTTATTATATACATATAATACCCTTGTAATATATACTTAGTTCCAAGATTAACATAATTAAAATAGGGTTTTTCCTTCACATGGTAGGGTTTTGAGAAATGAGAAAGAAGCATGCGAATAATTTCTTAAAATGGCAAGTCTTAGAGTTCTTGATTTCAAAGATCTTTCTTACAACCAGTCATTGAAATATATATTCAATTTTATAAGGAAAGCATATAGATTATGATAAGACAACACCATTAACACTTTGTTTAAAGCTTTCTCTATGCTTCTTCCACTAAACTAATTGGGGATTTGTTACCTTTTTCCACATGAATTCATGGGTTATATATTATTATATAGGGTTGAATCTCAACTCACCTCACAAATAGATGGTAAAGCTTTAGACCTAAATAATTTAAAACTTGAAATCTACACTCACAACCATTTTTATTTGATGCTTCTCAAAATATTTCAACATGTAATTATTTAACATGTCATGTTTTATATAAGATTGTGAAGAGCTCTTGGATCTTAAAATCAATTTAACGAGCACACAGAAATGAAAAAAAAAAAAAAAAAAAAAAAAGGCGTTTCAAAATGCCATAACAGTCCTTTCATCTTTTACACGTTAGGTGGAAAGATAAGAAAAAGCTGCTCAAAGAATTTATTCTATCAATTTCATAATGATATTGTCATGGTCCATATTTATATGTGCTTCTCTTACTTCAATGTGCAAAAGGTTTTATTTTTATTATTTTTTGTTTAAGGAAATCTTAACCTCAAATCTTGCATGATGTGATGGATGTGCTCTCTATATTTCATTCAATGCAAAAATTTCCTTTTTATTTCATTTGAAAACTCAACCACCAATTGGTTGATGCGAAAATCCCATTAGGCAACTCAATCACAAAAAGATATTTATAGAGTTCATCATCGTGATTTCAATTTTATGTTCAATCATTTGCAATATAAATTTTTATTAGATTAACTTTTTTACCGTTAATACGAACTGAGTAAAAATTAATTAAATTTATCATGAATATACCGTGAAAGAATAAAAAAAATTAATAAACTTGGACTAGGAGAGTGAGTTTAGTGACAAATGTAAGTGAAACCTAATCTGTCCATCATACTTTATTATTAAAATATACAAAGGAGCTTGAAAAGACTGGTGATTGATTTATATATATATAAATTTGATATTTGATGATGAAGATATCTACCCTTTCATTTGTCCCATTCTAGGAATCTTTCGAAATTTGGTCGCATGATATGCTATTTGTAGACTATCCTTTCTTTGCCATAGAAGAAAGGCGGAATTGTGGAAAGATACATAGCTAGGAATCAAGAATATATAGCACTAGATTATAGTACTTGGCTCTTGAATTTTCAATCTTTCATTATGCTATGGAGTTTTCAAAATTTTGTCTTACGATTTAAAGGTTGGTAACAACTACTTCACCAAATAGATTTGGGGGGATGGCTCTGAAAAGACAGATTTCTCTATCTTTTCTGGCTAAATATGAAAAGCCCTCGGGTGAATCGGAGCAGCCCAGACCATTATACTTTTCATGAGAAGCCTGATGGCAGTCCCAAGACACATCTATTTTTGTGCTGAAGTCAACAAAAGTACATGTATAAAAACAATTGAACAAGTATAACTCCAAAGTGCTATTTTATTGTATTGAAAAAACACTTCCTGACGCCTCAATTCTGTATCTTCTTCCTTTCTCCATTTCTTGTTCTCCCACTATATGTTTTCTGCAGATTAAATGCATGGAGAGACAATTAAGAAAGCTTGACGCACGCACATTGCTCAGAAATTCATGATGATAATAACCTGAATGTTTCTCCTTAGATGAACCTCTCAGCAGAGAAATATAAGCGGAAACTAAAACTTAAACAGAACTTAGGACGAACAAGATTCAGGGTAAGGATTGAATTATTGTGGTGCAGGAGATGGAACTATTATTAGAATTTTCCAGCTGTGTTTTCCAATGGAGGCATAGTAAGTGAGTTGAGGAATTTTTTCCTAGCAACAGAGAATAGACAAAAAGAAGTGGTCAACGTTACCAACAGCTTGAAAAGATATCAGTAATGTCTTCCATGTCATCATGCATATTTCCACACTCCACCCATGGAGAAACAGCAAGCAAGACACTGACCGAGCAAGGTTGTTTGTCTCATCCAACTTAATAAGACTGATTTGGAGTTGTAATAGGTTCAGGCCAATTATCACTATAGGATTATCAGAACCCTCAAGTACTTATCTAATTGCCGATTAACCAAATACAAAAATGAAAATTTGAAATCTAATTGCCGATTAACCAAATATTACGTAGAGAACAAAAGAGAGAGAGGGGGAGAGAGAGAGAGAGAGAGAGAGAGGGAACAAGTGAGCTACATTAAAAAGGAAGCCTATATTCTCTTGTAAAACAAAGCAAATCCAACAAAAAGATTATTCCATTTATTTGCAACCCAAGGAGGTACAAAAAAAGTTGAAAATTAAATGTGGCCAAAATCCAAACAATACTTTGGAAAGCAATAAGAATCCATTCATAATTTTAATAAATCCAGATAATAAAGTATATCAACTGACATATACCAAGGTTTGCTTAACCATGAAGCTAATAATAACAAAACAGCTAAAAATGTTAAAAATAAAGTTATTAATAATTCCAACAAATATTTATTTTCAGCAAATTTCCCTTTTATTGCAGAAAGAAACAATAATCCAACACAAAATGGAAATGATACAAACTTAACTGTAATTAACTAAAAATTCTATGCAGAATAAATTGTGTACCTATACAAACAGATAATTACTATAATATTATTACAGATAATATAATATCTGATTCAACATGAAGTTAGTAATTTAATTGCGATAATTATATTATTAGTTTATTAATCTATTTTTCTAGATCAGATAATTTATTATAAATACAGACAATGCATTCTTATCAAGTAGTTGTTTTTATGTTATTATTACAGAATATAATTATTTTTGCTTTTACAAACAATATCTTGTTCAAAATTATTTTATATGATTGTCAAATTAATTCCACCATTTAGTAATTAAGTTAGAAATTCAGATAATAATTTCATCATTTTATCCTTTTCATAAGTATATGATATTCTCTCACATAATTTTGCTATCAACTAAAGATTTTAAAATATTGATCTCAAAAATAATTGTTAAGTACAACAAGCAAAATCATACCAGAAAACACAATATCATAAACCAACAGGCTGCTAACGCATAAGTAACATACATTAACTATAAAAAGTCAAACAACACCTAGGTATTAATGCATTACTGAATTCGCTATAAATCCTACTGGAGAATTGGAACTCTGTGGTAAAAGGTGTAACACATGAAACAAAAAAAGTAATCTAGAGAACTCTTTGAAGTACAAAATCAAAACAAGCACAAAGTTGCTAAATTCTTGTCAAACTTCCATCACCAAGTGAGGCTAGATCTTTTGTATATTGATAAAGCACTCAGAATGCAATAATATCATTGCCAGAAATGAATGAACTAAAAATTATTCAGGGGAACAGCCACAAATTAAACGAGAGAAAGAGGCACTTATAAGACCTTAGCCTCAGTGTGCCTTTCTTCTTTGGGGCTGTCTATCAGTAGCTAACCTGTAAATCCAATAAACCTAACACAAATGTAGAACAAATGTCAAAGATCTACTTTAAAACTTGGGTAACTATAATTGAGATTAAACAATATAAGTATTTTGGGATTACCAAAGCAAGGACATGAGCAGCTATTAGAAGAACTACCAAGAGAGGTACCAAATCGAGAAACCAAGGGCGTGGTATCAAGTCCTTCGCCATCCGTTATGAGAGAAAGTGATAAGCCCTGAAACCAGGGTTGTCAAATTCAATCAACCTTGATGGACAAGCATTTATGAGACTGATGATTCTTAGCTATTCTGATTTCGAATTCCCTTTTCTTTTTTAGAGTTTTTTAGTTTGGAATAGCCGGCTTAATATCTGCACTGCAGATTATATATTTATGTGTGTGCATGTAAGTGGTTATAAACCCAAGCTTACATCTTTAGTGACTACCAAAATTTCATGACTGAGTAAATATAAAACGACGTACAATGATGATTCAACAGAGAATTTTTCAACCCTAGTTACGAATAAGAAATGAACCTGATTTATTATTAACTTTAATTTCATGTTAAACAATGCAAGTTCAGAGAAATCAACTAAAATCAACAAATAAGAAAGACACGTACAATCTAGCTGATTTATTAACTTTAAGGGTTCATCTAGATAACTAGTGTCTAGTCATTTTAATTGACTGGTTATTTGGAATTTGGCACCAGGCTTAATTGCCTATTTTTCACGATTTTACACTTAAACTCAAATCTAACTCCACATTTACAAGTAACCAACCATCCAAATGGAACCAACTGATTTGCAGAATGACAGCATTTTAACCTAATTTAACATAAGCTTCATGGAAAACTTGATTTATCAGATTACTTTGAGTTTGATTAAAATCCAACAAGAAATCTCAACAACATTACCCTCCCAAACATTAAACCCAAATAATATCATGGTCTTTAAGTAAGAGCTTAAGATTCATTAACATAACCTCAAACCAGATATGGCATTAAATTAAACAAAAACATCAATTTGAATTTCGGTTGTTCCCATCATCAGTCGTGTACAAAAAAAAAGGGAGGAAGATGAGTGGGCTAACCTGCGTAGAAATATCTTTCAGAAACGTTACTTTCCAAGAAGACGCAAACCAAACGAAAGCTTCAGTGGCTTGGCGTTTGAGGAGGCTTAAAGATTTTAACGATCCGGTCGTCGCCGTAAAAGATAACTTCAATGGCTGTAAGATTTGAAAACAGCGACAAGAAGTTTCTTTACTTTTCCTTCTTTTTCAACGAACGCCCCCGCCGGAGATCTTTATCAGAATGGGAAGTGTGGACGATGATGTCTCCTGTAATGGATTGGCTAGGGTTTGGATCTTAACTGGAAACGGCGTCGCTCTCTATAGCCCCTGCTCCTTGTTGCCGAAGGATTCCTAATTCTCTGCCGTTTTTAATCTGAAGGAAAAGGAATAATTATGAATTATGATGTTCTTATTTTTCAGACTAATTAATTTTTTTAAAATAAAGTCAATTTGATTTTGAATCTGTTTAGGGAGATTAAAAAGGTTAAGTTTGATATTTTTGAGCAATTTAATTTTTAAAATTATTTAAAATAATTAAAAATATTAAATTTTATATTAATTTAATTTTTAAATTTATTTAAAATTATTTAAAAATGCAATATCATCCTTCTTATTCATTAATGTGCATCCAAAAATATTAATTTATTGTCACCACCAGTTTTCATGAAGCGACCGATATTAGGACCTGAAAAAGTTTAAGATCAACAAAATCAATGGTAAGTCTAATATTTTATTTTAAAACTATAATTATGTAAAAATATTTTACAAGTTTGCCCATTATATTTTTAATAATTTAAACTATTATAAAATATTATTTTATTCAACTCAACCATTCTCATAAAATTTTACATACACTTAACATTATTATTATAATCATAAAATTCTATTATAACCATAGATTTTCTATTACAATACAATTATAAAAAACCCTAATTAAACATGATTCTGTCTTACATATTTGACATTCATTTAACTAACTCCGAAAGGAAGGAAAACTAAGCTCCAAATTTTTCTTACAAATGATTTATAATCTTCTAAAACAAAATAAATGATAAAAGGGGAGAGGGATGAGTATAAAATTTAGTGAATAATAATATGTAATACCAATCCCACACATCCACAAACAACTGTAACCATATGCACATCAAATAATTGTTAGTTAATGAAATCACCTTAGTAGAACCATACTCTTCCCAAACATGCTTTAATATCCATCATATCATATCATATAATCCCATAGTCCTGTAACTTGTGCATTCAATGAGCCCACTCCCATTCGGACAAAATCATAATCAAATAAAAATATTTTTCGCAAAACAATTTTCTTTGTAAAAATATTTTTCCATGATACATGTCATCATCCAGAGTGCACAAGGGGGGAGGCGCCACTCCCATTGCTTATGGTGCTCTTAATCCAAATGATTCACATTATTCCAACTCCCACACAGAAATCACATATCATCATGTACAAATCAATTATTCATAGCATTTATCATTGCACAAACATTCATTCACATACTATGTATGCAAAAATTTAGAAATAATAGGCACAAAGTATAAAATAAATTATGCAATAATTAATTTAGTAAAACATTATATATTATTATTCACTTGCAAATAAGAATTTGATTTTCTCTGATTAACGAAATTTTCATATCAATTTATTGAATTTCATCAACCTAATATTAAATTAACATTTCATATTCAGTCTTTTATTGATAATTAGTTCTTTATATTTTTAAACAGATTAATTAATTTAAATTCTTTATAATTTATTTATTATTTTAAAATTCATTTAGTTCAAGAAAGGATTAAAATTTATTTAATTTTTTTAATAGAAAAATCACACTGAATTGTTTTCCAGTTAAAATAATTGTTACACGTGACTTCTCACATCCTTGAAAAAGTTAGGAGATCAACCCATTTACATGTAATTGACAAAATATAAAATAATTCAAATCATGCTATATGAATAATCTCATTAATAATTATTAAAATGCCATTAACGAGTCATATTGTAGCAGCCCAACATGGATAACGAAGATAAGAAGACAAGTTTGAAAGTTGACAGTGAGGCAGGAGCAGGTGAAGCACCGTGCCACTATCACACAACCAAATATTTAATCTAATATAAAGAAATAACGAAAAATAATAAATTGTTTAGTTTCAGTTTCAGAACATAAGAAGAGAGGGACGGAGAGAGATGGCTGGTGAGAATGAGAGAGAGATGTAAATCAAAAATGATTGACTCGATTTGTAGACGTTGATCAAATCATCCATAACCATAACAAGGAGAAATAATGACCGGAGGCAATGGAAATGGAAATGGCTTATGGAGCAATGCTTATCAGGCAGTGGTCAACACAAAACCCTTGTTCCTTACGATCTACGCCACCGTTCTTGTCGGGATCCTCTTCTCCTCCTTTTACGTTTTCTCCGCCGTTTACTCTTCCTCCTCCTCTCTCTCCGCCACTACCTGGCTCTCCTCTCCTCCCTCTTCTCTCTCTCAACGTAAGCCCCTCTCTCTTCTTCTTCTTCTTCTTCTTCTGTGCTTAATTAATTAATCAGGTTTCTCCAGTTTCATGTTTTTCTTTTTTATAATTTGCCCAGATATTGATCAGTCGTCCAACATTTCTCAACAAGAAGCAAAGTCAACTGTGGCTGTAAGTCCGCCAATAACAACATTATGGTCGCAGACCAAACAGCTAAAGCCAATTTGGGAAGCCCCTCCGCGGAATTCGAAAATGCCTTCGATAGAGAAATTTAGGCTCACAAAAAAAATGGTTGAGGAAAGAGTCCAGGACAATGTTATTGTAGTCACCTTCGGTAACTATGCGTTTATGGATTTTATTCTTACTTGGGTTAAGCACTTGACCGACTTGGGCCTTTCTAATCTTCTAGTTGGTAGGTCAATTTTATAGTTCAAATTAAGATTTTTCGTTTTTCAATGAGTTTGGAATTGAAAATTTGTTTACTTTTGAGTAGGTGCTATGGACACTAAGTTATTAGAGGCTTTGTACTGGAACGGTGTTCCAGTTTTTGACATGGAAAGCCATATGAGCACAGCAGATGTTGGTTGGGGTTCACCTACCTTTCACAAGATGGGGAGAGAAAAAGTAATACTTATTGATGCTATTCTCCCTTTTGGTTATGAACTGTTAATGTGTGACACGGATATGGTTTGGTTGAAGGTAGGTTATATGTACTAAACTGTTTCTTTTGGGATTAAAGATCTGCATTACTGGCATTATTCTTGTGAAAATTATTGTCTTTTTAGTATGTTTTATTCAAATGAATGGCTTCTATTTTTTGTTTGTTGACACTTTCGTTGGTTGACGAGCAGAGTTTTTTTTGGGGACTGCTATCACAATGAATAATGCCTGGTCCAAATAGAAAGGCTCTTTTGTATTGAGTTCTTTTTGGGGTAGCCTTTTTTTTCCCCCCGAAAAAAATAGATTGACTGCTCTTCAGTCTTCAGTTTGTATGGCATGTACATCTTCTTTATTTTCTTTACTTCTGTGATGTAATCTTTTGACATGCCTGTTCTTTGTTTCTTGTACCATGGCTAAAATCATCATGCATACTACAATAAGTACCATGTAGGGCCTTTTTGTTTCCCTTTTTTGCATCGTTTTGATACACAAATACAGTCTGAAGTGGTTTACTTTTATTTTATCTGCTATGTTCCGGAAACAGAACCCACTGCCATATCTTGCTCGTTATCCTGATGCAGATGTTTTAACTTCAAGTGATCAAGTTGTACCTACCGTTGTTGATGACAGGCTGGACATTTGGCAAGAAGGTGAAGATCATTATATTAATGAATTTCATATCTCTTTACGTGTAGCTTATGTAATTTTTTTTTCTTTATTATTTTGATGGCATATCTACTACTTTTTGAATTGTCTTTTACTCGAAAATTTTCTGCCATGCATAATGCCTGGTTGGGCTCATGGAGAGGATTTCATGTTTGTTACAGTTTACAGTAACTTATTGTTAATTAACATCAAGAGGCTTTGGTAAATTGTCAAGGTTCCTGATAGCTGAATGGAGACTTGGTGGAATATTAGCTGTATACTGTGTTGTATTTGTTAGAAAGAATTGGTAATGAGAACACATACCATCTGTTATATCACTGTCATGACGATGGCAGGATAGCTTAGCAAGGACATTAATAATTGTTTATTTAAAGTTGAAAACATAATATTTTTTCAGAATTAATTTTTACTCTATTTTTATGCTGTGCGCATATAAATGATAATGTCTCTCTGGAGTTGGAGTAAACTCATGAATACTTACCTAGATTGTTTTTCCACATTCTGGCTTTTCTCTTTATTGGAATTGGGCGTTTGCTTCTGTATTCACAACAAGTGGTTCTCATGGCCCTTCACTGCTTCTGTCTAATGTACTTGGCACAAGTCCAAGTCGCAGATACTGACGGGCTTGAGTTCAGTCATATCACTGGCTGATTCACTATTTTTCAAATTTATCAATCAAATTTATCAATTAAGTTTTATCATATTTTGCATGTGTTTGTCTGCTCTGCTATAATTACCTTACCAATTAGATTGTCTACTTGCCTCCTGCAGTAGGTGCTGCCTATAATATAGGAATCTTCCACTGGAGACCAACAGAGTCTTCAAAAAAATTGGCAAAAGAATGGAAAGAAGTGCTCCTTGCTGATGATAAGATATGGGATCAGAATGGTTTCAATGATATTGTGCGCAGACAGTTAGGACCATCTGTTGATGATGAAAGTGGACTCGTATATGCTTTTGATGGAAATCTCAAGCTAGGAATTTTACCAGCAAGTATATTTTGTAGTGGGCATACATACTTTGTCCAGGTAGAATCTACATGGTAGTTTTGGTGGTCTTGATACTTACCTGTCTTGTTTTTCATGTTGCTCATTACATGAAATATCTTGCTTGGAACAAGTACATGCGACATGAAAAAGGTGTAAGAAGCATATTCTGAGCCTTTATATCATTTTGGCAGGCAATGCATCAACAGCTCAGATTGGAGGCATATGCAGTGCATACTACATTTCAGTATGCAGGTACAGAAGGAAAGCGACACCGATTACGGGAAGGCATGGTTTTTTATGATCCGCCAGATTACTATGATGCACCGGGTAGTTTCATCTACTTAAGTTAATAATTTCTGCAAATATAACACATGTTTCGATGTTATGATAATCATATTTCTCATTATTATGTCGGCTCTCATTGGGCCAAAATTTAGCCTTATTGTCCATGGAAAATTTTACTTTAATTAAAACTGAAAGGCCATCATTAGATACTTGGACATTAATTGGCATGACATGTTGCCATATTGATGCACATGTGCTTTCAGTTAATGGTTGAAGATTTTTTTATTTTTTTATATCCTAAGAGAAATTTTACTTAATAGTATCTGTGAGATATTCGTATATTTCTATCTTAGGAACAAGTGGCCAAATTATCTGTGGAATATATCAATTTTCTCCAGTAATCAAGTTCATGCTAAATTGTCAATAACACTAGATAATGTGACATTTTATTGGACCTGCTATTATTTAATGCTTGGAGTTTTCCTTTTCTCTGAAAATATTTCTGCTCTTTGACTTCTCATGGGAATCCATGCAGGTGGGTTTTTGTCGTTTAAGCCATCTATACCAAAGAGTTTGGTACTAGATGGACAGCACAGTCTTGAATCCCATTTTTCTCTAATTAATTATCAGGTATGCATGCTTAGCATTATAGCATAATGGCTGCTATTATTTGTATACTACCTTGTTGAACCTCATAGTTTATTTTGGTTTGACTTTGTTCAGATTAAACAAATAAGGTCAGCACTTGCAATCGCTTCATTGTTAAACCGTACACTGGTGAGATTAATTCCAACAATTCAACATTCTTGTCTTATTTTGTACTAGAATTAGGCTGTATTGAAGATCTGTTCTATGTGATCATTGCCGAGATTTTTGCATTTACATTATTGGTGGTATGCTTATACTTGATTTCATGGTTAATGTTTTACACTTGTTATATCGCGACAAAAACTGCAGAGAGTATAGTGATTGTACATATTAACTGATTGTGCAATTTCAATCTGAGTCAACACATTATTTAGATTTCTATCTTGGTTCACTTGTTTGTTTCATTGTAAATATTAATCCATATTGGAGATTAAACATCGCAATCCTTACTCTCAAATGTTTGCACTTCTTTTTCGTACTTGTTTTTCTCAGTTAATGGCTTATCACCTTGAGGTTTTCATTCACTGAATGGTTCATAACCCGTAAGAAAAGAAAAAATATTCTTACTAGAGGGATTACCATGTTGTAAGTACTGGAAATGATAAAAAATTAACCCTACATTATACTAACTGAAGAGTTTACCAAGTAGAAGATAAGCTTATTGTATTCATTTCTAATTTGTGTGCCCAAATTTTATACTTCTGTCTACAGTAAAACCATAGCAAGTGGACATTCTAACTGGAGATGCTTACATGAGCTAATAGAAGATTTATTATAGCCTTCATTTCTAACTGTGAATTAAAGTTTTCCTTCACTCAAAAATAATGAACTTATGGGCTATGACAAAAATGGAAAGCATGCTAATTGAAGAATTGGCAATGAAAATGGAGTTGCTGCAGGATAGATTGTTTCAAGCTGTGGTAGATTGAAAAGAAACATTTTGGCCACTGTTTCTATGTATATATTGCTTATATATAACACTATATAGGAGATCTCCTTTTCTTATATACAGTTGTTCCTGAAATGGAGCATGTGACGCTAGATATGTAAGAGGAACTAGTTAATGGAGACTTATGTGAGCATGTGCATTTGTCTTTCTGTTTCAAAGAAATGAAATTTGATAATTCTGGCTGTTTTTATGACCTTTGGATAGGTATTTAGAGGTGTCAATTCAAATGCAGAATAGATGAAAGGACATACATGGTTTTTCTATGAAAATGTATTTAACATGCAGTATAAATGTCTACAATACTATTGATGTCTACAATACCATTGAGCTTTAGCCTTTTTGAATGTTGTGGTTTGCATGGAAACTGAGTATGATTTGTAGTAGCTAAATGTTAAAATGCTGGGCTAGTTTAAATTTCGAAAACAATATTTTCTTTCTAACATAAAAAATTGAGACAAGCTGTCAACTGACTCGGGGAAACGTTTGGGGCGATGTTATCAAAGGCGTAGGAGGCTCACCCAGTTGCTTGTGCAATACAAGGTGCTAAGTGTCTAGGTGCTTGGTTCACCCGCCTGATTCACTTATGCTTAAACAGTGGAATTACAAGGTCCACTTGTATCATGAGAACAGAGCTCGACTATAATTATTCATTGTTTTGATATGGACGTAAGGATGGGCCAATAAAATCTGGCTTGCTGACTTGAACGGACATTGTTTTCTTTGGTTCAAAAATTAAATTTAGGTTGAATACTGTGTTAAAATTAGTAGTATGCATATATTTTGTACACGTGGTAGTTTACAAATTAACTGATCTGTAGAGCTAGTAAATGCTGAATAAGTTCAATATGTTGATCTCTTTTCTTTGGTTTTGATGTGTAAATACCAGGTTATGCCTCCAATATGGTGCAGATTGGATAGACTATGGTTTCCCCATCCTGGAGTTCTGGTGGGATCTATGACTAGACAACCTTTTATCTGCCCTTTGGACCATGTGTTTGAGGTATTTTGATATTCTGACACATTGAAGTATTGTAACTGTGTTTTTATTTTAGAAAGGAATTAGCAAGCCTCTGCCTGTGAATTTCGGTATCATTTAACATGCAAAATCTGTCAAAGTCTATTCTATGATAAAAGTCTATTAAGTTCCTTATGTGTCTTGTGAAATAAGTGAATCTCTCTATTGAGCTCCTAATGCTTTCCATTTTGGTGGAAGCGTTGGATATATCCTTAATTGATTCCTATTTTTTCCCCATCAAAATCTTAGTTGCTTTCAATACTCATCAGTTTTTTTTTTTTTATCTGTTTTCGCTTCCTTTGGTTGGAGGAGGTGATAATCCTTTCATCTTTATTTTGGCCAGATAGAAGGTGTCAGGATAACTTATTTGAATTCGTGTTTCCAGTAAAAAATAATAAAAATCAAAATAATCATAGATGCCAAATCCAAGTACTCAACCATTTTGAATACCTATCCAAATGGACCTCATATGATTCAGCCAAACATATTGAAAGTCCACTAAGATCTTTAAACACACTGTAGCTGTTCTTTTTCTTTTTTATTTTGTGTTTGATACTATTCTTATTCATCGTCTCTTTATTACTCATAAAATGGGATGAATCTTTAGGTAAATTTTTATTGCCTATAAGAAATAGAATCTATAGGCTTTCTTGTTGTTCTTGTTGTATAAGAAAACAGATTTTTTTTTTTTGTTCAATTAGAAAAAAAAGACCTTGACCTTGTTGCATGTGCATACATTTTCATACCAGGCATGTAAAATTAGAAGATGAGAAAATATTGAATGAGACCTCACTGTATGCAGCCCTCTCCTTTTGGTTTTGCTTGATTCTCTTAATAAAGGAATGTGTACTACTTGCAGGTGAATGTCATGTTGAAACAGTTGCCAGAGGAGGATTTTGGTCCTGGGATCAATATCAGAGAGTACTCTTTTCTGGACAATCCTTCATTGCCGAAACAAGTAAAGAGAAAAAGTTACATTTATTTGAAAGAGTTTGATGTTTGATAAAAATGAAAATTATTGGAAAATTGTTGGTGTTTCTAAATCCGAAAATTATTGTTTTGAATGAAAGATTTTAATGATTATGCAATCTACATAACGATAGAAACATAATTGGAAAATCATGGTCGTTAAGCTAATGGTGGCATGTGATGCTAACAGTGATGATGGTGTGATGATGGTAGACAATGAACATAGTGATGATTGTTTTTGGCAGTTAGAAGAAAATGTTGATTAGTACAAACCATATAGTGCGTTTTTTTCCTATAAAATTGTCAAAAACGCTTCAAAATTAAGTGTGCTAGAATTTAAGATATCAGACGCACTTTGATAACTAAGTACAGGAATGATAACTTATGGGCAACTTTGTTTTGGAAATTTGTAGGTGGAAGAGTCATGGCTTGATGTCCAGCTCTGTCAAGAAGGAACTGATGGTTGTGTTGCATCAAACCGAACAAGTCCATCAGGAGTACTCAGATTTCCAAAACACAGCAGCGAGGACATGGTACATGAATTTCAATTAACGATATATTTGTGCAAGATGTTCTCTCATATAATATTTTCTTGACCTACAAGAAGATCTTGTGGCTTCCATTGTGTCTTGTATTAATGGATATAGATAGATGGGAACCTGGGTAGCAAATTAAGGAATCATTAATGCTTCTGATTTCTAAAATAACTATTAGTTGAATACAAATGCACGAGGAATGCAGAAAAAAAAAATAATAAGAAAATTCTTAAGAGTTAGATTTATATTGCCAATAATCATTAGATTAAGTTGAGAAACGTCAAGATATAGTAAGAGGCTAGCGGAAAATCAAATTTTGATTAGAAAACAGGATTAAAAATAAAGCATCGGAGATCCTCAAAAAAAGAATAAATAAATAAAGGATAGGAACTGAGAAAAGTCCTTAGCACTTGGACAGTGAGCTGGAGAGGTATGAATGTTGATATTCCCCAGATGGTCCCAAAGATTTGGATAATAATTTTCCTCCTCTCCTGAAATTTGTGTTCATTTAGATTTTAGGTTTGGTTTTAGTTATTTCTTCATTTCAGTATTCAATAGGTTTTCTGCTGTAGCATAATTAGTCACACAAAATTCAAATTGTAATTTTCACTTAGGCAATGGACTTCTCTCACTGTCTTCATATTGCTTGTGCTATGCAGATCAAGGCCGTATTCTCATCTTTCAAGGATGTTAAAGTTATTCAGTTCTCTTCAATGCAAGATGCATTCCAAGGTTTCACTGACAAGGCAAGTCTTTGATTTCTTTTGCGTGGCTTGTCAGAGTTAAAATTTTGGGAAAATTAACCATTGGTATATCATCCTTGAAATTTATATGCGTACCCATTGTTACATTCTTCCATTAAGAAGACATTAGTAGTTTGTTAAATCAGAGTAAGCCTATCCAAAAGGTCAAAAGTGGATGTGTCACTTACGAAGGTGCAACTGAACACCTTCATCCTGGATATTTAAGCAGGCTTTCTCTTATATATTTCAACCAAGTAGACAATAATTACAGGGGTTAGTTACTGTTTGAAAAGGGTTGGATTAAACTTTGATATGCTGTAATTTCTGGGTTCTGTAATTTGAAAGTGCTCAGTTGTTCAGATACTGACACTGTGTTTAATATGTGCTCAGGCAAGAGAAGAAAAATTTAGGAATCGTGTGAAGCGGTATGTTGGTATATGGTGCTGCGTGGAAAATCACACCCCAGGGCACGTATATTATGACATGTACTGGGATGAGAAACCCGATTGGAAACCAATGCCACCCGAGACGCCAGAGCTTGACCACCCACCCTGGTAAGGCCTAACCTCCAAAGTATATATCTGTTGAAGTAGGAGAGATACAGAAAACTTAAAAGGAGAATGTCTTGAGCAGCTGAGCTAGTTTAGAAAGAACAAACTCTATAAGTTAAAAAGAGAATGTACCAAGTTAGTTAATTTCCTAACACATTGAACCAATACTTCTTGTATTCATATTTTGGGATTGGGAAGAAGACAGTTCCCCATATTTATTGTTACACGCTGAGGACGCAATAGGGGGAGGAGGATAATGTATTTCGCGTAATCACCAATGAGGCTGATTTATTTCATGTAATAATTGTAAGATTAGAAGAGAGATTTTTTTTTTTTTTTTTTTTTTTTAGAAAAAAGAAAAAATTTATCATCTTTTCCGTAACGCAATAAAGAAATAAAATCTGATATTATAAGTGTGGTTTTAATTTTTAAATCTTCTTTTCGTTTCTATTTGTGGGCGTGTGGTCTTATCTCCCATCAACTACAACCCAAAGGAATGTATTATTTTTCCGTGTGTCAAAATACAAGCTCGGTCTAATTTCCCTTGTCATAATTCTAATTAAGACAATATTTTATAAACAAGTGAAGCCTTGTGTATGGTGGTGTCATTCTATACCAATTGAACGTAATGACAATTAAGAAGTTCAAAATATTCTATAACTCTTTTAACGAGCCAAAAGGTAGAGGTTTTGACACCAAAAAAAAAAAAAAAAAAAGAGTACAATATAGAAAGCTGAATGGCACAGTTTATGATAGGACCTCGAAGTGAATTTGGCTATCTTTCAACTGTATTAGGTTCTTATTCAGGTAAACGGTAAACCTATCGAGTTCAATTTTATTATCAGTTTTCACCATTTTATTGTTATTTTATTTATTTTCGAATTAGTAGATCATATAAAATCTACTGACAGTCAATTACACTTTACCATTTGGATTAGCATGCTTGCAATAAAACCCAGTACACAACCAAAGCCCTGCTGCAGAAACTACAATCCAATGCATAGACACTAACCAAAAACATTTGACAGTATGCTCCCAGCGACTGTAAGTTCACCAAAGAAGATTCAAGCGTTGCAAATTAACTCGATATAATTAAGAGAAACCGCTCCATAATCCCACGTGATAAATGTGTAACATATAAATTAGAACCAAATAGAACATTTCATAATTATATAAGACCAACATCAGCATATACAACTGTTTAAAGGCGGAAGGGATTAGGGAAGAAAAAGACAAATAGTTGCATTCTAAAATGTGCGGTTTATTCAAAGAAACTTGAGTTTGCAACTGTGAAGTCAGTTAAAATTCATATTCTCTTAAACGGATAGGCTCCTCACTTCCATTTCTTGAACTTCCCTCCTCCAAACATTCCATGCTTTCCATGCTTCCCATGCTTGAACTTTCCATGGTGCTTGAACTTTCCACCATGGTGCTTGAATTTTCCACCATGTGAACCATATCCTCCTAAGTGAGCACCAGGTATTCCATGGTGACTGCCATGACTGCCATGAGACAAATGGTGGGCACCATAAGCAGCTGCAGCAGCAGCAGCGCCCCCAGCAAGCATTGCCCCAATGCCACCATGCCCTGACAACAAATTAAGATACTTAATAACTTGCAAAACATCATTAAATATGTTCAACAAACTTCTCTAACATGAAACTAGCAATATAAACATAAACAATCAATACTGCAAAGCAGGTTACAAAAAAGTATTATTCGGCAAATCATACCTGAATGGTGTTGAGCAGAGGGACCAGGGTAACCAGCTGGCTGGTAACCACCTGGAGGATAGCCCGCAGGAGGATAACCACCAGGAGGGTAGCCCTGCTGCGGGGGATAACCTTGTGGGGGGTATGGTCCAGGCTGCGGCGGGTATTGGCCCTGAGGGTATCCCGGGATACCATGACCATGACCATGACCATGCCCAAAAAGACCCTTGTCATGTTCATCATGCTTGTCCTTACCACCTCCCATTGTTACTTAGCAAAGAGCAAGTTATACTACATAATCAACATGTAACAAGTTCCATTAGTTATATTACAACCAGCATTAATAAAATTCCATAAAATTCAAGCATGACATATATATCACAATCAAATATGACAAATAGTGTACCTAGGTAGCTATATGCTCCCTCACTAACAAAAGTTTGTGATCCACAAATACATGTGAGATAAGATGCATTTCAAATCCCATTTACAGTATTTAGAATGACAATAGACGCACAGTCTCTTAATCAACTTGGAGGGAAAATCAAAATCATCTTTTTCATGGTAGATCACAACTTTGCCAAAGGGTCAGGCGTCCAATAATTATATATAAAATCCTGTAAAATTGGGTAAATCCAAACGCTACAAAAGCAAATGCGGGATTGTAATGGAAAAGATATATCTTAATGCCAAATTAAGAAAAATAAAAAAATTGATCGATCAAGATTCATAATAGAAACAGAAACGATTAGGTCAAATTCAAATAAATTCAACAAACAAACATCATAAGAATGAAATTTCAGAACTAAAGAAATCTTCTAAAAGAAATAATACATAAAGAGAGAAGAAAAAAGAGGAGGTTTACCCGTTGTTTTGATGCGATTCTTCAGAAAACGAAGATGGTGATTGTATCGTAAGACGAAATATATGGGTTATGGACACAATGTCAATGCATGAGATTTTATTTAGTTTAAAGAGTAATAAATATATGATTCCACGCGTTTTCCTGACGCGTAGCTGACGCGTCTAAGGATACTACAGGCACGTATCGTCTTTCATTTCTATCCCAACCTAAATTGACTAACCGATAACCAGCAAATAGGTCCGTTTGTGATGGGTTTGGATATAATAATCGAATTAAATTAAAAATTACTGATTAAAAAAAATCAAATAAAATTTTTTTTTTAACAGTTTGATTTGACAATTTTTATGAGTGATCTAGTTAACAAGAAAAAGAAAATTTACATCATATTAAATAAATTAATAAAAATTATGCTATAAAATACTCTGTCATTTTGAATAGCTATTAAAAATATTTAAATTAATATTTTATACGTATATTATTTGTAAATTTCCTTTCACTTTTTGTTTTTGAGCCTTTGAAATTACCTTAATTGGCTTACTAATTTGTAAATTTCCATGGCCTTTTCTGTATTGTTGGATCTTGCATCTACTTCAACTCAGCCTTTTTTTATCAAGCTCTTATCACACTTAAAATCTCAAACCAATTGATGAAGGAAAGCAACTGGTGCTACATGATTCTCCTACTGTTGCTTATCACTAACCCATCGAATGAAGTGAATGAGGATGAACCTCAATTTTCCATGAGAAGAAGGTTTGTTTGCTAGGAGAATCTATTGTGGAAGAGAACAATTTGCTCACAATACAAATTGTCTCATCGAACGAGTTCGCAGAGGGTGAGCAGTGACCTAGGCCCCAATAACTTGGTGTATAAGTAAGAATTAAGTTCTGCGGTACGGCTTTCCTCTTGACCAACTATTTGGAATTTCAAAGCCTCTCCCTTAGTCAAAAACCTAGTGTATTTGCCTCAGTTTAATACTATAATCCTTCCTTATTTCCCTTCGTCTCATTTTCTTTCCTTTTCCCACACATAGTGCGAGTTATTTCATGAAAAGAAATGGAACCTAAATAAAATAAATATTGATGTAAAAGGAAATTTGCTGCTGATAACCACACTAATATAAAATAACAATATATTATTATTATTATAAGATAACTAACTGAAATTCGCCTTTGTAACTTCATAAACACATAATTGCCTATTTCCCAGCAAACCTATGTTGCCTGAATTTCGCTTAGCTCAAGGTCATTAGGCATGCCCTACAACTTTTACATAGCAATTCACCTAAGTGATCAATTTATACAGACAATGTAATTTATGACATATATCTATATCATAAATTTATGACATCTCCTGCCAAATCAAACATATCAGCAAAACCTCAAAGCAGCTTCCAGCTCCTCCTCATCGTCACAATTATATCCCAACGAGTAAGCCCGTGCTGCCATGGACAAGCAGCGCAATAAGATTAGTAAATCTCGAACATCTAGAAAGTATGTGAAAATGATAATGTGAAAGTGTATTCAATTTTACCGAAACGACCAGATCCCATGAAAGGCTCTGCTTCATCTGCCACTGCACCTTCAGCCTTCCACAAGATATACAAAGGATTATAGAAAAATAGTCGTGACTTTCTAAATAGCAAAAGATCAGCACAGCAAACAAAATTAGCAAAGCTCTACTGCTTAAAGCATAAATAGACTATGGTTTTGCTTCCTTGTCTGTCTTATACAGTCCAAACATTCTAAAACGTGGAAAGGAAAGGGTTTGCTTTCTTACAAAACAAATTGGCCAGAGGAAAATTTAACTTACAGGATCCGGTTCCATTTCGTATGGAGACACTAATCTATCAAAACATAGCCCAGAAATTGTACAGACCAAAAGCTCATTTACAGGGTTTATGACTGTTTCCCTGCATGTCTCATCACAAACTGAAAAAAGAAACAAGAGAAAATGTTATGCCCAGATGTCATAAAACAAAGACAAACTGTACATATTTAATCACGAAAATTTTCTACCATGAACATTTCCAGTCTTCTCACAAACAAAAACATCCCCAATTTGGTAGTAAGAACACATTTCTCCAGAACAAGCATGGTCAGTGACCACCTTATCACTCAGGCCTCTGCTCTTTTTCCATATAGACACCTGTTCAGCAATTGTATTGTCAAGAATTATCTGATCATCTTTCACCTTCATAAACAAACAAAATTAGTTAGAAAATGTGCACCTTGTTAGAAACATAACTCTTCATTTTCTACAGTTAGATATTATGCAGACAAATAGAATCAAACCACAATGCCTGGCCTTGAATCTCCTATTAGATCTCTGTATCACAGAGAACATAAAACTGATATGGTAAAAATGATTCTCATTCAGAACTATGTAGGATACCTAACACTTTAAAAGTTAACATTGTTCTGAAAACAATATGAAATGGTCTGTGGCTTCCCACAGATTTTTAGGGTTTTGTTTTTCGATAATTATGATATATTTGAGGAACAACCAAAAGAAAAAGGACTGGAGTTGGAGCTGCTTTAGTGGTGTAGACTGTATCAACAAATAGTAAATGTGGCATATATTTCCTACATGTTGAATTTTTCAAAATTATAGCTCGGTAGAGGCTTTTGTTCAGTGAATAGTAGTTTTAGGGGATTAAGGCTTTTTTCATACTACTCCATCCATCTCACATATATAGGCCTGGTTTGACTTTCACATAGTTTTAGAAAAAATAGTTAATATGTTTATGTTACAATTTCTTTTCCTCTGTTTTTTCCTAATATGCCCTTGTATTAATGATCCATGAAAGGGAATAAAATAGAGATAGGGCCATTTTCAAAGTTGTTTAATTGTGAATATTACATTCATTGATATATATGCTATCAAATTGGGGCAAAATAGAAAACTAAGTAATTATCCACTTCTAAATAAGAAATCGGAAACAATATCGAACAAATGAAAAAGAAAGTCTATACATATGGGATGGAGGGAGTATTTGATAAGAGACAGTAAGATTTGATGGAAAAAAAATTTCAAATTTCATTGTCTATCGATTCCATCACTAGGACTAATTTCCACATAGAAGATAAGGCATTTAATAACGCTTTATAAATTTTCGTGCAGATGATCTTTGTTGTGTTCCTTATCTTTAAGGAATTGCTAGCATTAGATTGATGCTTAAAAATTGTTAACTTTGGTCAATTTGGTTCAACAATGTTAATATTTTCAATTTTTTTTTAAGAACTAGTGTTAACTTTCAATTTTTCTTCAAATTTCATTTTCTTTTAAGCTTGACCTGTCAAGGGCATGGTTGTGCCAAGGCTCTAACACCTCTTTAGAACATGGGCCTTTAATACTTATGTCCATAGTTAGATCTTCATTGATAATTACCATTAATTTGTTGACAGAAAACTATCTGATGCCGCGTGAAGGGTTGAACAGCAGAACAAAATCTGAAGAAGCATTGAAATAGGGTATCCTAGCACACAAAGTGTCCTATACTTGCGGAATCTGAGGAGGATTGAAGATGCGAACAACCTCAACCTTCCCCCTAGTTTGCAAAGAGGTTGTTTACATAGCTCGAACTTATAACCTCCAAGTCACAAGTGGAGCAACTTTGCCGTTACACCAAAGCTACCCGCAAAACTTGAAGAAGCATATTGCTAGAAATTTTATTAACCAAAGAGCTAGGTAGAAAGCATTACAAAATTTCAAAAGAGAAGTGGAGCAACTTTGCCGATCATATCATTGTTATGAATAAATCGATAATGAATATTCACAAAATTTCAAATTAGAAGTTTATAATATTTTATTTCTTTTAGTTATGAAAGTTATGAATAATGTTTTCTAAAGTTTTTAATTGAAATATGATCGTTTATTATTAACTAGTTGTTGTAGCAACCAAACACAAATGCAAAGACAGAAAGAATCAAACACACAACAACAATTAATTTTCATTGATGTACTGATATTTTTTGCAATTCCAGAGGGGTTTTGAGATTTAGGAATTTTGATTTTAGGAAGGTTAAAGGAAAGGGTTTTCCAACCGGTGCGTTTTGACAATTGGTTAATGGGTTGGTTAGTTAACCCTCGTGTCAGTTTGTGGGGCCCAATTTTGTATTTATTTTATTGTTTAGAGTCTAAATTTACATTAGGGTTCAATTATTACAGACCTTTGAAATTGGGGTATCCAAGGGGCTAAGGTCAAAATAGGATGCAATTGATACAGAATGTAAATGAATTACTCTTCATTTGAATAGAAATAAATAAAATTCTAAAATGGCTAATAAGTGCCCTATAATATCTTAGGTAAACCCAACATTATATCTAGACCCTAATCCTGAGGTTCCTTATTATCAAAACTTCATTCTTGAGTTTCCTCTTTATGCCATCTGCATCAACAACCCCATAGGAAAATGAAACAGAAATTTGATATTCAGTAAGAGCACATTCAAAGGGTTAGATGCTTCTCTTTTTGGCATGGACTTGAACCTTGGTAATCTATCCATGACCAAGATTAAGCTTGGATGAAACTAATACTAATGCAAGTTCTTCTCTTGCATATATAAATTAATAATAAATCAACTTGACTCCTGGGATATATAATTTATGCGCTATTCTTTCCCATCTATGTTAGCATAATCAATAGAAAACAACAGACCAATAAGCTACTAAATACATAATTATCCAAAAACAGTCTGACAAAAATCAAGTTCAGTAAAAAGAAATATCAAGGATCTGAAGGTTTAAAACTAATTCTAGAACACACACATACACTCCTGATTAAAAACCTTTGTATTCCTGAGGGCAGATATCTCGGTTTTCATTTTCCAAATTGTATACTATTTGTACAGAAATGCAATAAGAAATTTGTATTTTCTTGATTCACAAAAATGAACACTTAAAAAGCAAAAGTACACTGCATGTAGAAATGATTAAAACAAAACAACAATAATGACCAGCATTACCTGAGAAGGAAGTGGAGCTTCACTTCTCTTTGATGCATGCATTTGGATATAATACTCTTTAAACTCAGGCGGACAATTTCTAACAAGCTTAACCATGTCCTCTTCATCACGCTGCAAAGTAAAACACTAGTGCTTCAAAATTCTTGTGATTAGTATTACCTATCTTTGACAGTCTATATTGGTCATGAATAAAAAAACATGATTAAAGCAATAAGGCATTCTATAAAGTATATATAATAATGTCTTATTAGTATCAAAAGAGATAATTGCAGGTTTATTTTTCTTAGAATATGAGTGAAAAGTCAATGATAAATGAACTGCTAAATGGGTTTTTTATGCCTATATATATGTATATAAATAAGAGAGAGAGAGAGAGAGAGAGAATAGAAGGCTTTAGAAGTGAAAAGGCCACCTGAACATAAAGCTTCTTCCAAGCACAATCACATAACCTCTTAGAAGGAGGTAATAGGCCCCATCGCATACAGTACCTACCAAAATTTTTCAAAAATGTGAACTATGTTGAACCATGCCTAAAAGTGGAATACATACAATTGCATGGAAGTCTCCATAAGTAACTGAAGCAAATAACTCAAGCAAATTCCAGCCATATGTCCAATGCCAACTAAATCCAAAACAAATCCATATGATAACATTTTCAGTTAATATTATTGCATTACAAGGGCGTACTTGCTATGGAGTTAAAGGAATTGGCAAAATAAAACTGTTTACACCATGTATCTCGGGCTAAAAAGTCAGAAGGTTAAAATGGGGAAGATATCTGCTGAAGCAACAAATTGATCCTCTCACAAATTTACAAGATCAAAGCCTTGTCAGCTGATGTACAATTTGACACTATTGATATCAAAATATTTTTAATCATTTATGGGAATACAATTAAGGAGCTAATAAGTACAAGGCTAAATGATAGGAATTATAAGAACTCATTGGTTGCTGTTTCAATGGTGATCGGTATTGTGAAACCTGTAGACAGTGAAACTATAAAGAATTCTTCGTACTTTTTGTCTTCCATTTATGCAGACAACAAAAAGATCAAGGCGAAAAAAGATTAAAAAGTTGGGTCATTCAGAATTGTGGACTAGAATAAACATAGGTTTATTTAGGAAATAACATATTGCCCTTCAGACTTACAATAATGGACCAACAGTTAATATATTTAAATAGGCTCAACTAGGATGTCAATATCATCAAGTTTTACATTGGCACAATAGAGGACAATTTCAACCACAAGAAATAGTAGGTGACATGAACATGAGAGGCAACATAGAGGTTCCTACCTTTGAAGCCATGTTAGATCCTATTTTATTTTGTGAGTGGCTCATTTATATTGAATCATATTTTGATTTGAATATTATAAGGTACAAACATTGCTGCTGGATCCAATCACAGTGCCAAGGCTAGATTACATCTAAACCTTAAATATCCTCAGAAAAAAAAACAAAAACAAAAAAAATTGGAGTCCAACAGAGAGTAAAAGAAGCTGAATTCATTGTAACAATATGCTATCTCTAAAGTATTACCAAGAAGCCTATTCATAAGGCATGAGGATCCTAATCAGGCACTAATGAAATCTACATCTAAGAATACCTAAATACTAAAACAGTCTAAAAACTCTTGGACACAAATAAACATTTCAGCTATTGGTTTTGAACAAACTTCAACTTCCAAGGATTGAACAGAAATGCACGATAAAGTTTTCACATCATTTATCTAGCTTATTCCTTAAATAACAGAATATCTCTTCATAGTAGTTGTAATAAAATTCACCCACTTACAATTTTGGTCATATTTGAATGAATTGTACTATAGTTTCAGTGAAATGTATCCTACCAATTAACTGCATCACATTTCGGTTTTCTAAAAGCAAGTTTTACATTTTCCTAATGAATCTCAAGAAAATCAAATACACCTCCAAATAAAACAACCAATTTACGAAATATTTCTTGTGAGATCATAACCAAAGAAAGAAATACCTCAAAGATTAGGAACATGTCTACAAATAGACTTGCCGCAAGCAAAATGTCAGCGCAAATTTCTACCATATACATGATCTTGAATATTTACTTGCAAAAGCGTTTGCCCTCTGCGAAATCATTGACAAAGAGGTTGCTTTGCACACCATAGTATGTGACCGAAAGCTAGGAGGAACCTCTCGCTCTAGTACCAAACTGACTTAGGATTAGATGCGTGGAACAAGGCTAGATTGAATCTACACCTTAAGCATTCCTTGAATTATAAGGAAAAATTATTTCTAGAGTCTACCATCAAAGATGTCAAATTTTACTAATTATAGAATATTTATAAATTATTACATAATAATCTTATTTAAAAGGCATAAAAATCCAAATCAGGCCTAAACAAAAATTTGCAAAGTATATTTCAAAAAACTGATTACAAAATAGGAATCCTAAAAATGAACAGTTACACGGTTTAGCATATAGTATCTTATCAGCCGCTTAAGTTTAATTTGTTCCTCAAATATCACTCATTTCAATTGAGTTTCAATTTGGTTACTCAACCAGTTTCAGCTAGTGAAACGAATAAAAATGATAAGCTATCACCATCATCAACAACAACAACTGAGCCTCATCTCAAACTAGAGAAGATGTTTAGTGGTGCATCTTGACGAGGATGAGAAATCTAACAACAAAAAAACAACAATAATAAGCTACAAATTAAAAGAATACTAGAAAGGAAAATAAACACAGAAGGATAAAGAAAGAAGAAGACAAAGATGAAGAAGAAGGGGATGGAGAAATGGTAATTAGAAAGCTAGTGAAGATGGCTGGTAGTTTATCTTAACCAAAGAAATGCAAACACGGCATTTGCTGAAATAGAAAACCTATGCCAGGTCACAAAAGTTTCAATGGAAGCAAATGATCATTCGACAATTTTGTTCCCATTCAAAATTGTTTGCTAAAGAGTTTAGCCTGAAAACGAAGTGCATTGAGAGGGACATTTTGCAACCCACCTTGCATCAAGTCCTTCCCAAAATCAGTTAGTGTTTCGCCAGAAAATTTCACCTCACTGAACTTAAGCTTTCCGTGCAAGTTTCATGGTGATTCATTTCCCACATGCAATGATTGCCAAAACCAGGGGAGGAATTTATCAAGCCCACCACCCACCTAAATCTCTCTCTCCTCCTCTCCCTTTGTTCTCTTTATTGCAAGATTCTTTTTTTTCTTATTATTACTGTTAATTGTTAACAGGTGCCAACTCATCAACAAAGTGTTAAGAGGCAAAACCTGCAACTAGTTTTTCATCAACAGGAACTTGGAACTAAAGAACAAACATCAAAATATATATATATATATATATATATATATATATATATATATATATATATATATATATATATATATATATATAAGCTGGCCAGCGGATCAAAATGGAACCAGCTTGGAAGTTACGGTTCAGAATGGAAACGGAATCAATGGGACTGCTCTGGTCCAGTTCCTGCCTTTGGTCAGGCAAAAAACAAATAAAAAGAAGGCGCCACAATTGGAACTGGCTACCCCATTGAAAAGTTAGTACAAGTCGATGTTGCTAAGACAAAATGCGTTGCTTGGAAAAAGAAAGATGAAATTTGGAAGTAAGGAATCTGAAGACAAGCACAATCAAACAGAAATAAGAAAAGAAGATGGAACGTAAAATGAGCTAATTCAGCAACCTAAAACTGCAAATTGGCGACCAAAGGAGGCAAGTCAGCAAACTTGTGATAACAAGGACCCAAAAATGTTTCCTCTATAGGAGATCGATCGTCAATTCAAGGTATTCTATGGTAAATTTAAGCATTTAAACTCTCCAAAGTAGTTTTGGAATGAAAGGATGACTAAAGTTTTAGAACGAACATATATATATATATATATATATATATATATATATATAGATATAGATATAGATAGACAGATAGATAGATAGAGAGAGAGAGAGATTACTAGTACATCCCTATATTACTATTCCGTTTACTGAAAGCTTTTTGCCGTTAAATGTCTTATGACAAACAAAAAATACCCTTGTCTTTTCATAAGGCTTAGAGAGGGTGTAACAATACATTTAATGGAAAAATATAAAAAGAAGTGAGCTGGAGGCCAATTACATTAGGGATGAAGTTGTATTTATAAGGACGGAGTGATTAATTTTAGGTAAACAATAATAATTTTGTTTTATACATATATATATTCCTTAATAACAGTCAAGAAAGCAATATACATGAACTACTAACATTCAAATTTTATAGAAGAAAAAGAAAACACATGAACATCTGCATTTGTTAACATTTCCTACACTTAATATAAATGAATAATATAACTATAAACAGATTTATATGACAAAAAGTTAAATAGAATTACTAACAGGCGACGCCATAAGGACTCATCAGACGCAGCATAATTCAGGAATTTACAGACCAGAGAACATGCCATGAGATCCTGCAATTATTTGCAGTAGAAAAAAAGTTCAAAACTTTTTAATGGAAAAAAGTATTCGCAGCAAAAAGAAGGTCAAGAAAATTAAAAAAATAAATAAAAAGAAAAATTGACCTCTGAAGAAAGGAATTTGAGGATGTGAGGGAAGAGTTCTGGAGGAATCTTGCTAAAAATCCCGCTCTCTATCCTCCTTCGTTTATTGGTATATTTCTCTTTCTCTTTCTCGCTTTCATTTAAACGAACTTTTCTCTCTTTTACCTCTTCCTTATCCTCCTGCTTCTCCTCTTCCTCATCTGTTTCCTGACACAATTCATCAAAATTTTCACACAATTCGAATCAAATAGATTGAAATTAAACAATTTACATATTTTACAAGAATAACCAAATTTCGAAATACCTGATCCGATGATTCGGAGAGAACCTCCGATTCCAGGAACTGGGCCAATATCTCGTCTTCGTCGTCCGATACAGTCATTATGTAAGATATTTCTCCTCAGATCTGATGACTCGATTATTTAGTTTAAATTTTCATTATAAGAGGCACGTTGTTGGAGATTGTCGCCGGCGGTGGCCGAAATTACAGAAGAGGACGGTTTGGACGTGGGGCACCGAACGCTTAAGATGATGCGCAGAGTAAAAGACGAGAGTTTCGGGCTGATTTCGGTCGGGCTGAAACGTTTAGGTGGGTTCGGGTCATCTTGTCGGATTCTCAACTTCCACTTAAGCAAAGTATCTGACTGCTCACGCGTCATTTTCGTTTTTTTAATATGGAATTTTTTTCCCCGGAAGGGTAATATGGCATAATTAAAGGCTCGTTTGTTATATTTTTTGTTTTTTATTTTTAAAAACAACTTAATAATTTAATGAATATAAATTGAATACATCATAATATTTTTATATATATTTATAAATATAGAAAATAGAATATTCAAAGTAAATGACAATTTAATACCTGGACAACCCACTCATGATCAGTCAATGTTGAAATTCTTTGGGGTTAGGGTTTCTTCCGACACAAGTAATTTGCATTCTTGATTTGCAAAAATGATTAGCAATTTCTCGTTCAATTCATTGGTATCTGAAAGAATTTCCTCCATTTCCATACTTCAATATTTTACCAATCGAACCTAAATAAATAAACCTGGGAATTCTTTCCAACTGCATTTTTATGGAGTCCAGTAGCATAAAACTGTAAGTCAGATTAAAAACAGAGAAGACGAAAGCAAGCAAAACAAGGAAAGAAAATGCCCTCCATTTCAGATTCTTACCCAGAAATTCACAGCAAGAGGTTAATAATCTCATCCTTGCAACCATGAATTCAGGAAGAAAAATAACTGCTATCAAACCACAAATTCAGAACAAAAAAGCGATTAAATACATTACAAAAACAGGAAGAAAATTTCCTGCGCATTCACTAATTTTGCTTCCTGATAGTCCTGACTCATGTCTGCCAATAACTTGCAGCATTCACTGTTTTTATTGCTTCCTCCCTGTCCTGATTCAAGTCTTCTCAAAATTTGCAGAGCCCCATCACCTACAGCATCAGAAATCGGATGGATTTACCATATACATGGGTGTCTCTCGGTTTATCTGTGGAGTTAGGATGCCGAATTGAGAAATTTGCTTTTATAGTCAAGTGGTCAAGAGAACTCTCCCCTACATAGCTGCACAAAAATAAAGCCATAAAAACAAGTTCCTTCATATTTTTCATCTTCATTTCTCAAACTGAATGTTGGGTCGAAGGACATGAACATCAGAGCTTAAACAAATAATAATAATAAATAATAAAAGGCTGATACGATTTCTTAAAAGGAGATGTATATTTAATGAACTGGAGAGATATAATACATGAACTTGTGTTTATGACAAATTGTGATTTTCATGAGATGAAACTTTAAACAAACATTAAATTGGGTTGCCTGCTTAATCTGTAGATTTTGGCAAGGAGGGCCCAGATAACATTTGTCCCTTTGGGTACGCACCCTTGTTCGCTGATGCATCCTTGTGAATGAGTGGTTCAGAGCTCCTCACAGCCACATAAGGAATTAGCCCAACAATTGCCTGTCTCTCTCTATAGGAAGCCCAAGTCACCAAATAAAGTCCAGCAATGATTAGGCAGCCCCCAAAGATGCTGTTACCACATGGGGAAAAGACAGAGTAAGCCCATCTTACACCAACCTTCAGGTGCCATGGAACAAATCCAGAAATTATTCAAATTTGTTTTTAAGATCAAAACCATATTTTATGGGAAAGTACAAATGAGAACCTTAATAAACCAATTAGGCAAAGCACAGCATTTGGAAGCATAGTAATGCATGCAAAACGTATGAGTTAAGTCAAACCTTCCCAAATAAATGGGGCTTCCAAGAAAAATTCTTGACAACAAGGCAGAAGCTGCAGGTTGAAGTGGATTGTAAAGTGCAACCAAAGCAGGCCCCAATATCTTGTTGGACCACGTCAGGAGTCCATAACTAATGGCAGAGGCAACAGTTCCCTGAAAAAGTGAGTGACATAAAGAAGAAAAGAAATCAAATATTTAGTGCTAAATATAATTAATTTTGAGCAGCCAACAAAAGAATTGCAGAAAGAGGTTCAGAGCAATTTTATAACTCTATTATTCTATTATATGATCATATGCCATAAAGAGAATGGAAACTTTTTGATACAATTGAAATATCTGAAAGTTGCCTAAAAACCATAAAATTTCCAAGAACAATGCTGGAAATAACTCATTATTGATGAAGGAGAGATGCCCAAGCCAAAATTGTTAGGCCAATATCTGAAGGTAAGTCAAGGATTCTACAAAAGTTAAACCTTTTTCTTAGCTATATGATAGCACAGCAAATTAGTTCCATCCATCAAGGAAAATGACACTTCCACTTTGTTCACAAGCACACACCACTAAATCACTTGTAGACATTATTGGATTTGCAACTGCTGAGATAACAAATCCAAGATAAGGTAATAGAATTGGTTACGTGTTCTAATTGTTTGTCCCTTGGCCCTCTCAGTTTTGACCAGATCTCTGTTTTCATTTTTCCAATTCAATGAAACCGATATTGATTCTCTGATCCAAAAAAGACGTGGAATGGAGGTAAGATGGGTGTTGAGATAAGTTAGTAATCTGTTTCATCTACCAAAATAGATTTTACAACTACCATAGTCATAGACGCATAGCATATCACATTAGAAAGATTTAAGAATATCTTGAACATATTTCTTTTAGTCTCCATAATGCCTAAATTTCAGGAAACAGGATCTAACCCTATTCCATTTGAACTGTTGCACTGCCTATTTCAAAGTGTTGTTACATCTTTTCAAGTATGTTCACAAGATCTTATTCCACTGCAGTACAAATATATTAGCCATTATTAACAGCCATGACAAGGACGTAAATGACTTTTTTCTACGGAAGACACTAAGGATTCAGTTCCACCTGATAAAAAGATGACCACATTTTGATGTAATCAAAGATCTTGAGAAGTAAGAGAAGTAAAGAGCTGAGCTTGTTCACCTATAAAGCCAAACAAAGGACTATTTTCCTTGTTGGAATAGCAAAGGATCCTATTTCCTCACAACCTCCCCTCTCTCCAAACACCACCACCAAAAAAGCAATACTAATAACATGATAAAAATACTGAATTTCAAATTTCTGACCATTAAAAGCCAAGATGCTCCATTCAAAAAACATATGCAATTAATAATTACAATATTATATTGAGAAGATAAGGTGTGAATATATACACAGCTAGGATAAAGTAACCAACAAACAGAAAACACAAAAATGAACACTTAAAGGATGAATAGAGAAACTAAAATTTCCACCTTAGATAGGAATTGAAACATCCTAATACTGATCAATCATCACCATCTCTTCAAATGGAAGAAGACATTTTCCTACTAAGGTAACTACCACCATTCCGACTATCCTCAAAAGTCAAAATAGCGAGGAAATTTATCTCAGAAGGATAAAAGGACTGATACAATTATTTATAGTTGCGCAGAATAGTGTTAGAAAACTGAAAATAAATTATACATGCACAGCACACATGAAACTCAAGGTCAATATAACACCAGAAAGAAACTTACAGCATAAATGACTGCCCAAAGCTCAGATTGTGTTAGACTCCACTCTGTGGTTTCATTGGTCAAAAGGAATGATGTCACTACCATTAATAGAGCTCCAAAAGCATATGAATAAGCCGTGACAGAAAGGCTGGCAGGATAGTTTATTAAAAGTGGAGCCTGCAAATATGCAAATGTCAAATTGAACACATAAACATCTAACAGTAAAACTAAGAATAAAAGACAATGGTATCAGCAGTAAGCCTTAATTCTGAATCACTTAGGGTTGGCTATGTGGATCTGTTTCCTTCATTCCACTCAGTTTTATATTATGTATTCAGAATGATTTAGAGCCACTAAATTCTTTCTCAACAACAGACCCTGTGAAAGAGAGAAGAAGAAAAGTTTGAAACAAGCAATTGGCTTGATTAATTTCTCATATACGGTTTAGAGTATATATATGCACAGAAATAGTTCTAAAAAAGGAAAACAATCTCCTAAGTATCTCATAATTATGGCTGAGTATCATCCTAATATATGCACAATCTATTCTAATAATTACAAGATTCTAACACTCCCCCTCAAAACTGGAGCGTACATGTCATATGCTCCTAGTTTGTTACAAATGTATTCAACACAGGGATTCAACGCAGACATTGATGGGGATCAAATGGCTGTTCATGTACCTTTATCGTTGGAGGCTCAAACAGAGGCTCGTTTACTTATGTTTTCTCATATGAATCTCTTGTCTACGACTATTGGAGATCCAATTTCCGTACCAACTCAAGACCTCTAAGAGACTTTATAAGTATATCTGCTAATTGATCGTTTGAACTAACAAAAGAGGTAGAAATACATCATGATTCAATCTTCTGTTTGATGAAGTGGCAATTTATCATAACACTGGATTAGAGGCAATGTGAAGTGTTGCTTGATTATCACAAGTTAATTTCATCTGTTTAATTTCTCCATATTTCAATTCTTGAAGAAGTTGTTTTAGCCAAATAAGTTCACATGTAGCAAGTGTTATGGCTTGGTATTCTGCTTCTGCACTTAATCTAGCTACAACAGTTTGCTTTTTACTCTTTCAAGATACCAAATTTCCTCTTATCAGAACACAATATCCTGAAGTAGACCGTCGATCAGAAGGAAAACCTGACCAGTCTGCATCAAAATATCCAACAATTTGTGAGTAACCCCTATCTTCGTACAACAAGCCTTGCCCAGGAGTTCTCTTGATATACCTCAAAATATGAATCACTGCATCCCAACGGCTATCACATGGAGATTGAAGAAATTGGCTAACCATGTTTACTATAAAAGATATGTTAGGTCGTGTGATCGTAAAATAGTTTAGCTTGCCAACCAATCTATGATATCTACTATGATATTCTAATGACTTCCCCTATCCCGAAATAAGTCTAACATTCAGATCCATGGGAGTATCCATATGTTTACAATCTAGCATGTCAGTTTCTTCTAGCATATCTAGGGCATATTTTCTTTGAGAGATGCAAACACTTGTCTTAGATTGAGCTACTTCGATCCCTATGAAATACTAAAGATTTCCTAAATCTTTAGTCGGAAAGTGGCTAAACAAATGTTGTTTGAGCTGTGAAATCCCTTCATGATCATTACCTGTTATCACTATGTCATCAACATAGACCACTAGGTAGATACATTTGCTATGATCTCCATGTCTGTAAAATACTGAATGATCAACTTCATTCTGGTTCATCCCAAATTGTTTCACAATAGCACTGAATCTTCCAAACCATGTCCTAAGAGATTGCTTTAAACCATACAGAGATCGACGTAAACAACACACTAAGCCAAACTCCCCCTGAGCAACAAAACTAGGTGGTTGCTCCATATAGACTTCCTCGGCCAACTCCCTACGTAAAAAGGCATTCTTGATGTCAAGTTGGTGAAGGGACCAATGACTGATAGCTGCTAGAGATATGAGAAGATAAACAAATGCAATCTTAGCCACAGGAGAGAAGATGTCACTATAATCAAGGCCATAGATCTGAGTGTATCCTTTAGCAACAAGACGAGCTTTAAGACGATCAATTTTGCCATCTGGACCAACCTTGATAGTATAAACCCAACAACCAACAGTACTTTTGCCAGTAGTTAATGGAACAAGTTCTCAAGTTCCATTGGAATGAAGTGCAATTATCTCTTCCACCATAGTCTGACTCCACCCTAGATGTGATAATGCTTCACTCATAGCCTTAGGTATAAGGACATTAGACAAGGTGGAAACAGAAGCATAATATGAAAGAGAAAATTGATGATAGCTTAAAAAATTGTAAATGGAGTGTGGATTCCGTGAATGAATACCTTTGGGAAGAGCAATGGGAAATGGAGCTTCCTCTACTAATGGCATGATCGGTGTAAGAGGTGATATTGGTGTAGGAGATGAGTCACCGTGTAATGTACCTGCATCATGAAAAGAGTTAGTAGGAGAGTCAATCTGCAAAGGTCGACGTGAATAGACTTGGAGAGGACGAGTAGTGGTTGGAACAAGAAGAGGAAGAACAGGGACAGGAAGAGTCGCAAAAATAGAATCCTCGTTGACCATGTTTTGTGAAAAAATATGGAGAAGTCTAAAAAAATGTTAAATCAGCAGAGAAAAAGTATTTATGAGTGACTAGATCATAACATTTGTAGCCTTTTTGGAGACAAGAATACCCTAAGAAGATACATTTAACTGATTTTGGTTGAAGTTTGTCTTTTCCTGGAGTATGATCATAAACAAAACAAGTACAACCAAAAACACAAAGGGGAAGACTATGAGGATCCTGATTTAGAAAAATAATAGAGTGAGGACTTTGATTTTTCAAAATAGAAGAAGACATGCGATTAATAAGAAAACAGGCTGTAAGAGTAGCATCCCCTCAAAAACGTAATGGAACAATATTACTAATAAGTAAGGTACGGGCTGTTTCAATGAGGTGCCTATTCTTTCTTTTGGCAACTCCATTCTGTTGAGGAGTATGAGCACAAGAAGATTGATGAAGTATTACTTGAGAAGACATAAATTGATTAAAAGGGTGAGAAAAATACTCTCTAGCATTATCACTACGTAATATTTTAATGAAAAGTCCAAATTGATTACGAATTTCAGCCCAGAAGGTTTGAAAAATAGAAAATAATTTCGAACGATTTTTCATAAGAAATAGCCAAGTACACCGAAAATAGTCATTGGTAAAAGTAACAAAAACAAAGTGTTGAACTAACACGACTAGGACCCCATACGTCTAAATGAATAACGTCAAACGTAGTTGCGGCTCTATTATTGACATGCTTGGGAAAAGAGACACGAATTTGTTTCCCAAGTTGACACAACTCATACTCAAGAGAAGATAATATAAAAAAACTGGAAACTAATTGTTTAAGCTTGATGAGACTGAGATGTCCAAAATGATGACGAAGGAGTTTAGCAAAAGCAGTGGAAGTAATCCTGACTGTGGTTTTTGGTGAAGAAAGGTAGTACAATCCTTGTGACTCATATCCTACTCCAATCATCTTCCCCGTACGTCGATCCTGTACAAAAACATAGTCAGCTATAAAGGATATAATACAATTAAGATTTTTGGTCAATTTGCTAATGGTGAATTAAGTTATATGGACACTCAGGAGTAAATAACACTGAGGTTAGAGTAACTGAGAGAAGAGGTTGTACTTCTCCAATTCCTTTAATCATAGTTTGGGAACAATTAGCTAAAGTGACAATACATGTGTTTGAACGAACAGAGAGAGTAGATGTGATCAGAAGCACCAAAATCAAGCACTCAAGGATCAGGGATAATGGATTTGGATAAACAAGCGATTGAATTACCATATTGAGATATGGTAGTTGACTGTTGTTCAGCTTATTGGCTGCCTGAAATTGTAAATTCTCACTATAGTCAATACCAGTTAAGGTAATAGCACCAAATGCTTAATCAGGTAATGGCAGAAGTCCAGCATCAGTAGTCTGAGCCAAATGAGCAACAGATTTGTCAGTATTGAAAGACTAATTCTGTTATGGTTTACCATACAACTTCCAACAACTTTCTCGAGTATGACCAGGCTTGTCACAATGAATACAGTGTTTAGATTTGTTACCCTTCCACTTTCAACTACTATTCTGAACAGCGAATGCGGATGCTTCCATATTTTGTGGTGAAGCTGGAGTCACAACGATGCGAAGGAGATGAGTAGAGAAATCCTCCAAGGTGGTTGTGAGATCCAACTCCCGCCAGATACGGGTGAGTTCAAATTGGCAGTAGGTTTGCTGTAATAGGTCAAAACTGCAACAGGAAATTTTTGCAAAAACAGGAGAATTTTACGAAAACAGGAGAATTTTGCAAAAATAAAAAGAGAAAAGAATAATCAGACCACTATAGGCTTTGATACCACGTGAAAGAGAGAAAAAGAAAAGTTTGAAACAAGCAATTGGATTGATTTATTTCTCATATACGGTTTAAGGTATATATAATACACAGAAATAGTTCTAAAAAAGGAAAACAATCTCCTAAGTATCTCCTAATTATGGCTGAGTATTATCCTAATATATGCACAATCTATTGCAATAATTTAACACACCCCACCCCCCCAAAAAAAAAAAGAGAAACCAAAAGAAAAGCCCTCTTAGGTCTGCTTCTCACTTTCTTATCTCCCATCATTTCCATGCTAAACGAGCCTGAGGCCCAAAGGTAATTTCTAAATCTAGAAAGCATAAATCACATTGGTTGACACACACACAAAAAAAAGAACGTATAATAATATCTTTCTTTCTAATGTTGCACATGCAAACAAGTTTATATTATACCTAACATTAGGGGGATTCTAGTACTTTTATCTTGATTAAATCCTGCAAAGCCGAATGGAATGGAAGATATGGATCCATGTAGTTGACCTCTATTAACTAGAGATTCAGAGGGTGGTTAGTTTGGCTTTTGTCTTTCAAACCTATTCTTTGAGTAAAAAGTAAAAAATGGAATAAATGTTTTATTTGACATTTAATTTCAAAAAATCTACTTAAAATAAGTTAAAAGTCATAAGTAAGGTACCCCTTGCTCATAACATAATTATCTATTTATTTTAAATATACTCTTAGACGAAGTAAAAGACTATATTATCCCAATAAGTTCTAAAAATGCCAACATTACCATCATTTTTTTAACAAACCTTTGAACTTTCTATTTATATCATATGTCATTTTTTATGATTATAATAAGTTACTTTTAAGTAACTATTAACCGAACATTTAAACTACTTAAAAGTAACATGTTGCACAAAAATGAAGAAATGTGGAAACATCAAAACGATTCAGGGAAACGACATATAAAACTTAATTCTACACGGGTAAACTTTAATTTATACGGGAAAATGGATATACATACGGAAACGCCCATGGCTAGGAGTTTCCGTGCAACATAGCTGTTAAGTAATTTCACCAAACACTTAACTACTTATTTTTAAATTGCCTTACAACTACTTATTTTTAAATTGCCTTACAAACTAAAACATATATTTAGGTCAAAAGTTAAAAGTAAATAACCAAACCAAACACTCTTTAAGGCTTAGTTATTATTGTTATTCCTGTTGTTGTTTGTCAATTAAAGTCCCTCACATTCTGTTTACCCAGGTTCTTTTTCAATTGGTACTCTCTACGAAATCCTTTTTGTAAAAAAAAAAAAAAAATCAATTGCTGTGCTTCTTCATCACCACAACTAGAAATAACAATAGTTTTATGTATTATGGGCTTCATTCTTTAATTATAGAAATATAAAGTAAATTCAAATTCAATGGCCTAGCCTTTGGAACACTATAGAAAAATAGAAAAGCTTATTTAAGTTTACTTGCATAGCCTTTGGCAACTCTAGCATAAATAATTGAACTTAGCCAATTGACCAACAGAACTTTCTTATCTCTCAAAAGAAGTATTATTTCTAGCAAGACACATCAAAGAGTAGAAGGATATCTAGCCACCAAAAGATTTTTGCATGCACGCTACCTAAGGTTCAAAGTTAAACTTATCATGGATAAATATAGGAAGGAGAAAATCAATTGATAGTACAGGCCAAGCACCTTTAGACAACAAAGAAACCAGACCAGCAATCTAGATAGGGCTCAACTACATTCTCCATGGTGTTGCAGCGGAGAAAGAAAAGACAAATCATGCAGAAGTTGCTTCCCTTAAAAGTCGAAACAGTAAGGTAAAATTCATGAGGTGTCTAGAAGATGAAAGGTAATCCATTATAATTGAAAATCTTATAGTTTAACTCATTTCAAATCTTATATCCTATTGGATAAGTATTTCAGAGTTACCTGAATGGCCAGAAAAACAGCCATACACATGCAATTCCCTATTAAGCATAAAACTCCAAGGTGCCAACTTTCCAGTCCAATGTTTATAAAGCTAGACAAAAACCATCCCGCAGGCTCTGGTTGACCCTTGGCACTTATTTCACTTGCTGCAAAGTCATCTTCACTGAATCCAAAGATAGCTTGACCACGGAACAGCACCATCAATACAGCTCCAGAAACACAGATGAGGGTACCTACAACCTTTGCTTGACCTTCAGTTTTAAACAAATTCACTCTTTCTGTACTGCAAGAAGAAGTACATGTAGGAAACTGAACAAAGAACATTCATACGAAACACATACAAGCATATATTTACACTAAGCACAACAACAAAATCACACGCGCGCGCACACACACAGAGATAAGGAGACTGTTTTGAACTTACCCCATCATCACAGCCAGAAGAAATGTAAAGACTGGAATTGAAGGCTGTAAAGCAGCAGCATAAGTTGGATTTGTATAACTAAGGCCAATAAGAAACAATAGCTGGTTTCCAAATATTCTATGAGACAACAAAACAAAATAGACAGATTAATGGGAAATTGTATCAGCATAGAGTACATACATCATGCATAAGATGGATTCAGATAAACATACCCTGTTAAGCCAAGAAAGAAGAATGACAAGAGTATGCGTCTGGTTATAGGTGGACGAATCCTTCTGCAAAAAGGAAGTAGAAAATATCTTAAGATAGTGCGTTATTTGAATTCATCAATTAAAATTATCAGGCAGAAGCAGATAAAAGAATTGAAGATGTTGTTCTCTCCAAATGAGAACTAGAGTAGAACAAAGGATAAGATTGATCAAGATGAAGTGGCTCAACTGTTTTCAAAATGCAATTCACTTGTTCCCACATATTCAAAAAAGAAAATTTTATAACAAGAAGAAGAACAAAAACAAAATCCCAAATCCAAATTCCAAACTCCCAATTCCCAATTGAAAATTTTCAAGAGCTAAGCTGGAATTCCCATTGCAGCGGTCAGAATCAGAATTCCCATAACGTGCATAGAAAATGATAAACAAATGGACACCAAAAAGAATTTGGAGACAGAATTCAATTACTTCTCACGGATATAGGCCGTGGGAGCGAGAATACAGAGGGCAAGCAGATCACGAAATACACAGAAAACAAGCTGATTGACCCCAACATTAAGAGCCAGTTTGGTAATGACGTGATATCCTCCATTAAATAGCTGGACCATAGCCATGGCAGCATGCGCCTTCCACACCTCTTTCTCCAAAGCTCCTCCGCCTCCTGCGGTAGGTAACGCAGCCATCCTTTTTCTTGGTCTCCACAGCCACTTGGTATTAGTTGTTAGGAGGAAAGAGAATAAGCATGAAAATCAAAGAAAGAAAGAAAGACGAAAGCCAATCTAACAGAAAATGAGAACGGAAGTGTATCAGACCAGAGGAAAGTGAGTTGGTGAAGGAAGTACGTCAAGAACAGATAGGAATTTGGGAAATTGACCACATTTCATATTGTCTGGTTATTGGTTTTTGTCCATTTTAGGTACTGTGTCATTCTTATTTAAATCAAATTACTATTTAATCCCTATAATTTAATAAATTAATTATTTAGTCACTGTTTTTGAAAAGTGCGTAAGTATATTTCTATATTGTCCTTCCATCTAAAGTTTATAATTTTTATTATTAATTGTTACAATCAAAATACCTTTTATCTTTACGCTAAAAGCCAAAAATAATTGTTCTAAATAAATCAATATTATTAAAATAATTTTTATTAAATAAAAATAGAAGAGTGGTTATAATCTTTTATCAATTCATATATATATATATAAAGGTTTGTTTTCTCAAATATCTTTATATCATATATAAATGAGAATAAGGGGAATAATAAAACTACTTATAATAACTTTAGCAAAATTTTAGAAATTTTAAAGTAATCTAAGTTATAATCAATTAAAAAATTATATTTTATTAATCGATTTATATAATCTATTAAAATTATTTTTTAATAAATATATATAGATAATTAACTTTTTTAAAATTTAAAATTTTATATTTTTTAATTAAGATATTAATTAATTTAATAAAAAATGATAAAATACTAAATAAAAGCATACGTGTTCAACATGTTCTTTCACACATAAAATAAAATTATATAATGAATTCTTTCACGCGTTCAAACTCATTAGAATTACTGATTATTGTTCTACATGTTAATTAACTTAAATTGTCACACTCCAGCAATAATCCTATGATCTATGTAGGTTTAAGGTCACTATCACCTCGTAGAACCCACGATAAATTCATTACTTATTTTTGATATTTACTTAAATGGCCTCACAATCAATTTATTTATTATTATTAAATTCTCAAGATCACTGAGAATATTCTTCTTCACATTTTGTATAGATACATATTATTTTCTTAATACTGTTGCAATAAAACTTACACACATTCAATACTAATATCATCCATAAGATACTATGGAGCAACTAGAGTTCATGTAATTTAACAATAATTATTTACATTGATCATAGGCTTCTTGTTGGAAGAATGAATCAATAAGCTGACGAACCAAGATTAACCACAGACGCTTGAATGAGTCATCAACTCAATGAAATTATAATATCATATAGATAATATGTATAAAAAAATACCTTAAGGTTCATCATTTATAGCAATATCAGATGGTAATACTATTATTAGCTCATCATAAATATATTTACATGAAAGAATTCACAGAAATCATGTTAATATCACAAATGAAATATTAATAAGGTTTCATAATAATTGGATCAATATTACAAATGAAATATCATTGGGGATTAATAATATTCGGATCAAAGTTACAAATAAAATATTATTAATATGACAAATAATTATATATATAGCATTGAATAAAACATATCACTATGTATATTTCAGTGCTATCACACATTTCAAGTATTAGGGCAGTAATTTCTCCCTTTTATCACAAATCTCTATATGATATAATTAGACGGGCTTCATGATTTTCATTAGGATATCTTTTATTTTAGTCAATGATATGAAATAAATTTAAAACATATCTTTAAACTTTTCTTTTGATATTACTACTTTAAGAGCATACTCGATGTGTAAATACCGTTGACAATCTAAATCAATGATAATATAGCTCTAAATATAATAACGATAGTATTTTAATTATTTTTAAAAGTAAATCAATTAATTTTCAAAATTGATAGTACGTGAATAATTTATTTTATATAATTTTTGTTCGTAATATAAAAGAGCTATAATTTGACATGATAATAAATATTAAATCAAAATAAAATAATTTTATTAACCAAATAACAAATCAAATGACAGATGAAGTATACTACAATGCATACACTTCTCAAATTATAAAAACTCACTTACCAAAACCAGCACAAAGATATAATTGTTAATTACTATAAACTGACGATAGAAAAAGAAAGAAGAAAAGAAAAACAGGCATGTGAAGCCTATTACAGATAAAAACACATTCTTAAAAAAAATGAAATCTAAGAGTCAATATTATTATATACATACAAAATAAAATCTAATTAAATAATTAATCATAACAATATATGGAGAATTACCTTTCACCGTGAATAATTAAAATACTCAAATCCTAACTTTGGTTATTACAAACCACAAATTAACCTCTTTTTAGGTAATTTGATTAAGGAATTGATAGAATAAATGAAAATTGTGTTGATAATTTGTTATAAAATGATAAAAAAATTTAAAAAAATAAAAGAAAAATAATAGAGAGCAAAATATGAGAACATATGAGAGTGTGTTTATTATTAATGAGAAGCCACGTATATAGAGTTATATAAGTCGAACTCTAATAAAATTTTTTACAAATAAAAAAGATAAAGTCCAAAATAATTAAGAATACAGACTTCTGCTCATATAGGACATCCACTTATTTCATAAGTGAAACTCTATCCACATTGGTTTGGTTTATGAGTAGAGCTATGAACTCGATTTAGATAAAATTTTCTTAGTATATATATTACTCCATCCATATTATAACGTTTGTCTCGTTGATTTTTACACAAAGTTTAAAAAACACATTAATTATAGTGTCACATTATACAAAATATTTATATTTTTAAAAAATGAGTTAATTTCACTAAAAGATTACCTCCTGAGATATCAATTTCAATTTATAATTTAAAAATATTTAATTTTATATTTGTGTAATAAAAGATTTTCCTGATAGTCGGAATGTCAAGTATTTAACAAGTGAATTTTTTTTAAATAAAAATTCTTTTAAAAGATTATTCTTTCTCTAACTCAGCGTCATCTTCATCCCTTCTCTCTCAACTCCTATGAACCTAAATGTTATCTCTCTTTTCCATTTTCTTCTCATGTTTTTCTCTTTAAATACTCGAAATCTCGGCTTTTTACTCTCTCTCTCTCTCTTTTTACTTTAATCCATCCATCTCATTATCCTTTACTAATCCAAATCACCAATCCAACTAATTTTAGGCAACAAAGGTGATAGTTCTAAAATTTAGCTCCCATGGCGACGTCTCACATTTGCTTCTTTTTATAGAGCCAAAAACAAACAAGATAAGATTCAACTAGAAGAAAGTAAAAAAACCAAAAGAGAGAGAAAGTCAAAACGGATAGAGAATAAAGCTCCATTATCACAAAAAAGCTGAAATCTACAACTAAACATTATTAGAAAGAGAAATTGCTAAAGAGAGAACATAGAAAGCTAAAAAGAGAGAGCAAAGAGAATGAGGTGCCAGGCGAAGATCATATAAAGTGAGCAAAATGTGAAAGATAAGAATTACGGCAATTTTGGCAGAATCTCGAGGTCGAAATCTGATTGACGTCCTGAAAATTTCTAATTGTAAGTTGATTCTTTATTTTTGCAAGCTCCACTCTTCCATCCGTTTAACTTCAATTTCTTGTTCGTCTCATTTAAAGGATATATACAGTAGTGAGAAGTAATGATTTTGGCATTATATGTGGCTATTGGGTTTTGGAGGTCAAATAGCATTGACGTGAGTACTGATGGTGGGTGATTGAGATCTGTTAGCGATGATAGAGTCATATAAAGGGGGACCTTGACACCAGTGACATGGAAGAGAGAGAAAATATTTTATTTAAAAAAATCCACGTGTTAAATATGTGACATTCCCTTAAATGAAAAATTCAATTGTAGTAAAAGCATTTTACTTTACACAAATATAAAATTAAATATTTTTATATTATAAATTAAAATTAATACTCTGTTAAATAATTATATATATAATTCAGGCTCTTACAATAAAATTAATCATTTTTAAACTTGTCATTTTTTAAGACAAAGAAAGGTTATTACCAAAATTTAAAACTATTTACATTAAGTGAGTATCGCTGGTGAAATGGACAAATATTTTGGACAGTCAAAAATGGAAATACGAAGAAATATTATGAGACTACATTTTTTGGGATAAATCCCAGTCTGGTCCGGTTAAAAATCCCTGCAGAAAATTTCTGTTTCAATCCATAACTTTTCTCTCCCTCTTTTTCCTTTTCCTTTTTCTTTATGTCGTCTGTCTGCTGCTCTCTTGCGCGCCTTTGTCCACTGCCATCCGCCGCCTAAGTTCACCGCTGCTGCAGCCATCTTTGTCACCACAAGCACCTAACTTCTTCACTACAGTTCGAGATTTATGAAACCATCGAAGTAATTAGCTGCTGCTCTTCTCCCTAATTCCATTTTAAGATCTGAATCGATAACCTCTCTATTGGTTTGTCACGGAATTTCTGTCTATGGATTTTTTTTATGATAGATTTGTCTATTCTCATTCCAAATTTTTTTTGGTTTTAGGGTTAGGTTATCTCTCAATTAATGTATTTTGTTTAATATTTTTCTTAGGCTAATTTCTGATAATTTCTCTCTTCTAATAATAGCTACCGAATCAAATTTGGTTTTAATAGTAGCTAACTTTATTGATTGCTTTGATTCAGCATAGATATGCATTAGGCAAGGATGAGTGTACTTATTCTTCTTGTGTTCTTGAGTTTGGCGCCTTTGAAATTTCTGGTGGTGAATCTGTTAAGGGCAATTGTATTTCTAATATGTTAATGTATCCACCTCGTGTTTGCAGATAGAGAGAGAAGACTCTCCAAGTTGAAGCACTAAGATTATTGCGTTTTCTTTAAAGCTTCTCTTTCCAAAGATCTGTGGCCAGTGAAATTATCTTTATCATCATCATCATCATCATTGAAGCTCAAAAATGGTCAGATTAGTTCTAACTCGTTACTTTTCGGCTTTATAAGCATACCCATAAGCATATTTTTCTCAGCATGCAGATGCTGTATGCTAGATGGATAGAATAGTTTCTAGACATACATATCTCATTTATACTAAGTTGTAAATCATATAGCTGACCCAGCTAGTTTGAGATTAATGCTTTTTTGTTGTTGTTTTTGTTTCTCCGAAGTTTTACTACAAACTTTAGTTGGGTACTTGTTTTGTGTTATGTTCAATTATTTGGTACTGGAAGTGTGAGTCTTGGGATGATGTTTGGAAGTTTCAGACTTTGTGGATTTTGACTCTTTTTGCCTCATATTTTAGCAGCTATTTGGTTGTTGACGAAGTTGGGAAAAAGAAAAGATAATTGCATTTTTTACTCCCCATATTTGACGCCTGCCAATTCCAAGATTTTTGTTTTACTATTTCAAGAAAACATGAAAACATAAATCCTTCATCAATCGCTTTTAGTATGGCATCAATATGGCAAGTCTAACTCACCCTGATTGTTAGCCTAGAAGTCCACATTTGCCTGGGTTTTGACATTACTTGTCATCAGTTCATTAATGGTCTATTTAGTGATACTTCTGTGCTATGGTTTTTCCCTCTTGTTTTGACAGCACAAGTTAAGTAGAGGCAATCGTGACAAAGTTCAGCAATTCATGACAATAACAGGGGCTAGGTGAGCTAGTAAATTACAGTTACTATTGCTATTTAACTTGATCCATATTTGGTGCCTTCGTGATAATTAATTGGTTGAAGGGCCATATTTTTTGCTTTTATATTGTTATTAAATTGTGAAACGTCTGAAATTGCAAGGAATTTTTTTATTGATATGAATGTGTATTTGATTTGAGTTCCAAGATGAAAATCATAAAAGATCAACATGGTGCCTAATTCCAAATACCCTATCATTTCAAATTGCTAGGCTATCCAAATTGACCATTTGGTACAAAAATATGAATTTTCTTTTGTAACAGTTGTGGTTGACTCTATGAGGAATATTATTTTCCTTTAAATCACAATAACTAAAATCTTTATATATTGCCTCTTGTTTGGAAACCCAAGTTTTGCAACAATTAATACAATTGAGCTCTATTTTGCTAGTTCTTACGTTTGGAAAAAATGTAATAATATAATTCAATTGTTTCAATTTAGAAAAGAAATGACATTGAAGTAAATACAAAGCACACATTTTAGGTTTAAACTGAATCCTTCAATTTAAGACTGAAGTCATGGTCAACTAAAACTAATACCCTTTTAATTTGTACCCCAATGTCTTGGAGAGTACTAAATACTGTTAATTGTTCTCAAATGAAGGAAATTTAATAATACAATAGTCCAATTATTATTGATTTGCATATAGTTTTGAATAATTCTTACACAAGAATTCAATTGAATTCCTCTAGATGGCTTCTTCCAAAATGGAGCCAATAGGTATTAACAAGTTCCAACATCAAGAGTACATAATGGGTATTAATAGTTACAGTATCTAAACTATATTTATGAAGCAGAACATTTTCACTTATGAGAGAGAATCGGTGGTCACCACCAAAAGAAGCATCATGTGGAATCTTAGTAGTGTTGTCTATTATCGTAGTCATCTTGCTCTTTTGTTATTGCTTCCATGTGAACGTTTAATGGCCATGTGTCTCTTTGTGATGTATGTGTATGTATGTATGTATGTATATATATATACACTTATAGATGTACATGTAGGTATATGTGCGTGCGTGCGTGTCTATATATATGTTTATGTGTATCGTTTGCTTGCGTATCCTTGCGTTGATTCATGATATTAGCCTTGAGATTCCCCTGAACATCTAACTTTCTCCCCTATCTTTGCAACTGCTTGCAATAGAAGAAATGTGTGCATTTATCAAGGTGAACAACTTGGGAGCCATAATTTTAACAAGTTCAAGTGCCGTTGATCATTTTATATTATTGTCTTAAGTGATGCGCAGCCGCCATGTTGAAAGTGATTAGCTGAATCGGAAAATATAGAATTGGAATCCTTTATACCTCTTTTGCCTTAAGTGCATCTGGGGCGTGCCATTTAACAATTATAAATAAATTTCATTAAATGAAAAGATTTTTGTTTACATTTTTATGGGGATAAGCTCTTCATCATTTGCTTTAAATTTTGCTTTTAATGTCATCATCTAATTCAACTTCTGTGGTATTGGCCTTATAATGTTATCCATTTTTAGGTTGTAGTTTATTTTTTACTTTTATTTTCGGTAGATTTGATTGAATCTCCTTACTTTTTAAGATGATAACGTGTTTTAATTAATAATGTGTTTGTCTATTTATGATATGGGTATTATTATTACCTTGTTTCTTGCATTCATGTTGATTTGAATTAGGATTGGACATCTTAGTTGTTGCTTTTAAAATGCAGTGAGAAAGCCGCGTTGCAGGCTTTGAAGGCAGGAGATTGGCATCTTGAAGGTGCATTTGATGTGTTCTACAGCCAACCCCAGATTAAGACGTTTACTGATTCTAGAATTTTGGAAAAGCTTTACAACAGATATAAAGGTAAGCTTTACTCTTCTGCTGACTTCTCTCTCTACCTCGCACTTAAAGTGATGCTTTTGATTAGTGCAGTAAAAACATTGATATCAATGAAATTGACTATCTTAACTAGTTAGGGTCAACTATATAATTGATTCTGCCCTCCATTTTATTGCTCTGAACACAATTAGTTCTAAAAACTGAATACACCCTTTGAACAAGGTCTCTTATCTCAGAGAATGGGCAGTCACATGCTTTGTTGCTTGTGGTTTCTTATAGCAGTGTAACAGTGTTTATCTTCACATGTTATAGCTATGTGAGTAGACTTGTGAACTGCTTGCATTCAACAGTCTAGGTTTTATGATTAATTAATTAATTTTGCATATGACAAGAGCTTAAGATCTTTACAAGCTTATGATTAACTTTGCCTGGTCAAGCAAATGATGTACATTTGTCTTCAAGGCCCAACACTATAGTTAATTGATTTGTATCTTAAGTTTTTTACTTTGCAGTTCTTTGATATTATTGATAAATTGTGTTGTGCAATTTGTGCTTGAGCAACATGTAGAGATCATTTATTGAAGTTTCATGTTACTAAGAGGATAGCTTTTTCTAAGTTTTTTGAAGTTGAGAACTTGTTTAGGTAATGGGTGTTGAACAAGGGAATAAAAAATTTTGAAAGGTGTTCAAGGGTAGACACAGTGATGCTTCATATAAAAAATTTTTCCATATAAATTTATGTGGCTTCTGGTGAAACACATTGCTGTTCATACACATTGTGTGTGAAGCCAGTTGATGCAGTATGTAATTTTTGTTTTCCAAAATTAGGATTTTTTTTTGGTAGGTGAGAATGTTCGTCCTCTCCTTTCCCCTTCTTTCCTTTTTTCTTCTTTCCAGTGTTAATAAAAAATTGTTTCACCCTAGCAATTTGTATTATCCATTGCATGATGATATGGTAGATAGCAAGCAGCCATAGGTAGGAAATAAAACAATCTTAGTCTCAAAAATCAAATCTTAAAATTTGGGATTCAGATATGCATATGACATATCAGTTTTCTGATTGAAACTAATTTTTGATACCCATAGGATATTAGAAATCTTTATGGTTACTGTTATACCAATTATAGTATTTCCTTGTGTTGCCATCCAGATAACATATTGTGTCCTTGGCCAATGGTTTGAAAGAATTCTGTCCCCTCTGAACCACATTTCTAGACATGGATGTTTTGACTTCCTATTTTCTTTCCACATACTGGAGCACTCCATACTTTTGGCATCCTCTGGTTTTTCATTTGCTCCAAGTTGTGGGGACCAGGTAAAGATGGTGGAGGTTGAAAGACGTTGTCACATGTCATAACTGTTTGCTATAGAAGGACTGAGATTTTGAGATGTCATGAAAAATTGCCCGTTCATACAATTTTATTTTTGTTTCTGCGCCATTACTATCGATTTTCAGTAGCATGAATGACCTGTGATAGAAGTTGACTTTATGTGTCTTGATAGGCCTATTTGAAATCATTGATTGCAGAATTGTGGTTGAGTTGTCAAATCGAGAACTGAATCGGGAATCGAAATCCCTATTTTTTAAATTGAGAATTGAAAATTGAATCGTAAGATTCATTTGATCAATTAAAAATAATTAATTTTATTAAAAAAATATTAAAAATCCGGATGCAAATCATAAAATAAAATTGAATTGAATGACTTATAATATGCCGATACCTGATTATAATTGCAGAGAGTATGATTGTAATTGTGTGAATCAATTTGGCATTAATTGTAAATATTTTGTTGCCTTATGACGTGGCAGTGATTAAAAATGCACTACAAATAGTGTTTTTTTTTTTTTTACTGATGCATATATGGACAGATTATTCATTTCTCGCCTAGCAATATCTGTTCAAATTCTCTCTCTTTAATTATTTGTATTTCTGGCTTTGTTTTCTTTCTCTTTCCATTTCTCTCTCTTCATATATGTTCTCTCTCTTTGTCTTCTCTCCTTATGTCTTCTTTCTTTGCTATTTTGTAATTGTTTCTCAGTAAACAAATACATATTAGGCAATGCATGGAGCGATTTTCACTTTTACTTTACTTTTTTCCAATTGATTTTGGAATCACATGAATTCACTGCGATTCCAACGATTTGCTGCTGATTCGACCAATTCATCACTGATTCAGGCTTCTTTTTTATTTTACACTAAGTTCGTATCATTTTCCATTAGATTCGGTATCCAACGTGAATCGTATGATTCTAACAACACTTAATAAATGGACAGTGTCCTACGATTCCAATTATAGGGAATTGATGATTTATATTGTATAATGGCAACTAAAATGAATATAGAACCAACGGATTGCAGAAAGTTTGGAACTATTATCTCCATTTCTATATTGTTATTATATCAGATTTCTGTTGCCCCTATGCAGTTGCATTTAAATCATTGGGGTGTATATATGTTTGTACCAATTAGTTTTGTATGTATTTAATTGCAGTCTTATTTGGTTTGCAAAATGGGTTATTATAGTTTGTCAAAACTATTTACTCGATACTAACACCTAAGGTGATTTTTGTGGCACATAATATTCTACCTATTTCTTGTAATGGTTGTAACTTGGGCAGCATAAGTATGCCTTTGGATTTGTTTGTATCCACGAGTGAGCCATTTATATTTGGAAAACACTCATGATGGACAAAAAATTTCTTGTCCTCACATAGTGATACAATCAGCAAGTTCTTGTACTTAGATTTTGAACAAATTCATATCTTGTTCATGGTATGAAACATTGGTATGTTAATGTGTGCAAATAGGTTCTTGTTTAACTGAGAATATATGTAAAAAATTTGTTTTGCAGATCCTTATGTTGATATGATATTGGTTGATGGGATCACTCTCCTTTGCAATGAACTCCAGGTACCTATTCTGATTGCTGGTTAATTAATACTTATGCAGTTTTTAATGGTTGTAATCTTAGAATTTCATTGATATGTTTTAACACTATGCTATATTTGAATCCCATAAATGTTGTCCAAATATGTCAATAAACTGGCATGTGTTTGTAACATTGTGTCATCTGAATTATCATACAATTTTTCACGTGCTGTAAATAACATTTGACCTTTTTTATATTTTTGGCAGGTGGATCCTCAAGATATAGTTATGGTATGTGTGGATTAATTGCCTTTATACTTAATTTCCTTTTTACCATATTAATTATATGCGCAACATGCACCGAGGTGCAAAGGGGTCTTGGGACTGGGGCGCTAAATTGAATCTGTCAAACACTCCAGGAGAACTAGACAAGAAAAGGCAAATGTGAAAATCAAAGTAAAAAAAAAAAGGAAAGAAAATAGGAATTGTTGAAGAGAAGAAGAAAGGAAGGAGAAAAAAAGATAAGAGTTGTCCGGAAAGGAAAGAAAAAAGAAACAGATTTGTTTATTGATCGAAGAAGAAAAAGAAAGGAAAGGAAACAAAAAAGAGTTGTTTGTTGAATAGAAGAAGAAGAAGAAGAAAGGTAAAGGGAAAAGAAAAGGACACCAAGACATGTGCCTCAAGCACATAGGTGCTCACTTGGGTGGTGTTGCCTGTCTTTGCCAGGTTAGGGTGCAAAGGTTTGAGCCTTGTGGACCTTTCTCCTAGGCGCACCTTTAATAACTCTGCCTTTTGCCCTGTAGGCATAAACTTCAAAAACAGTACAAATTTTTAGGTAGATACACAAGATTTTGCTTTGTTATACTGCTCCCTTCGTGGCTTCCTGCAGGCTTTGCCTTAAAAGCTTAAGTGATGTGGTGTTTAATGATTGGAAGATATGAGGAAAGGCCATTGACACGGTCTTCCTGCCTTTTGTGGGCCTGTAGTCTAAGGAGATCATGATGGGATTTTTATAAGGGTACATAAAAGGGAAGCAAATAGTCATTGAGCTGGGGGCTGCACTTCCATTCATATTCGAGGCAAGTTTAATCTGGCATTGCTGAGGAACTTCTGTAAAAGTCTATAGTGGCATTATTTACCTGAGTTGGTGATAGGCGTGAAATTTAGGAACGGCAGGTCAATTACTATATTGTTATTTGCTGGGGGTCCGTATTGCTGTTAGACATGGGGAGGCAATTGGAATGGTGCTGTATCTCCTCTGACTTGTGGAGCTTTATAGAAGAGTTTATTCTACCGTGGAATCATAGGTGTCCTTGAGAGTCAATTTTCTAGTTTATTTACTGTTTAAAGATCAATATAGTTCAAAATTCTACAGTTTAAACATGGTCTTGAGTGAATGAGGTTAGTTAAGTATTTCTTTCAATTTTTAAAAAGTAGAAGTAAGATTAGAAGTAGGCTGATTAATAGAGCAGGCAAAAAAAGGGTTAATATTGTGAGGTGGGAGAGCTGTGGAGAGAGGAACAGAAAAACAGAGGTAAAAAAAATAAAAATAAAAGAGAGGAGAAGAGAAGAAATAGACGTGAAAAATAATGAAAGAAAAGGGATTTGGCACACAGGGAGAGAGATAGTGTGTGTGCGCGTGTGTGAGAGAGAGAGAGCGAAAGGCAGGAGTAGGGAAAAGGAAAAGAGAACTGGATGATGGTGGGACCACAGGTAGATGCCTAGTTTTGTTTTGAAAGCAGTGATAATATCGTAGAAATAATTAGGTATGCTTCCTTGTGCTAACAAACCATGTGGGCCCCACAATGAGTGATGCATGGTGGTGCCCGCACCATTATAAGTAGGATGGAGCACGCTTCTGTCTTACTCAATGATTCCTCAACATATTGTAATTTCTTGGTCTGAGAATATCCATGAGATATGAAAGACGGAGAATTTTGAGACTCTAGAGTCTCGCCTCTTTCCTAGATTTGCTATTGCTATAGGTATGTACATCTGATGGACTTCATCAGAAGTATGCTCTTGTATGTGTCCTTCACATTTTGTCTCATTTTATAGAACTTCAGTGTTCCTGATCGTCAACATACTGTCAAGCATATATGTTGGTGGCCTAGTTCAATATGTTACTAATGCATGCAGCTACTAATTATTGCAGCTAGTTGTTTCATGGCACATGAAGGCTGCCACCATGTGTGAATTCTCCAAGCAGGAATTCATTGGTGGATTACAAGCTCTAGGGTTTGTGTATATATGTTTTCAGTTTGTTTTACTGTGGTCCCTAATTTTGGTGATGCTAGTCTGAAATCATGATGTACCTTTGATGGCAGGATAGATTCTTTGGATAAGTTCCGTGAAAGAATACCATTCATGCGTTCTGAGCTGAAAGATGAACGTATGTACAAGTCAACTGTCAAGAACTTTATATTAAACAGATTTCACTTTTGCAGAAGTTTTAGGATTGACATTCGCATATTCGGAGAAATTTATTAATTCTCGAAGATATCTATTTATTTATTTATTTATTGTTAATATGATCTTTCCTTGTTGAATGTCCAGAAAAGTTCCGTGAGATATACGATTTTGCTTTTGGTTGGGCAAAAGAAAAGGTACACATTTTATACATGCAAACTGGTATCTGCTTCTGATAATTTTTGGGTTGCTTACTTAGTATGTAAGTCATTTTAATGTGCCATTGATTTAGCACAGTTTTAACTGTTAATTGGTACTTATTCTTTAATTTATTTTGTTTCTTTAAAAGCCTGCTTTCAGGATGAAGACTTCTCGTGAATAACTCATTTGTAATCAAATGGTTCCATTTTAGATTTCTCTATTAGTTGACCGTTCACTGTGTAAATTGATTCCAAGTCTTCTCTGATTTTACATTTTGCCATTTCTTATTGTGGTGCTGATTTCTACATTTAAAGTTCCATTTATTTTTTGATTAAGAATTTGCATGTTTGGTAAGAAGCTTAGAAATTTCTTTTCGAGGGTTGATCACCAGCGTTCTTTATTTGCTGGTGCTGATATTTAGCTGTACATCTACTTATATATGCCTAGTAACTTGCACTTTATACTCTAAAGCCATGTTCACTACCTAGAATGGAATGGGGAATGGAGTCTCAATTCTCCATTCAAAAAGGGAATAGAGGAGGAATAGAAATTCTTTATAATGGGTTGGAATAGGAATAAGATGGGAATAGAGGAGGAATATAAATTCTTTGTAATGGGTTGGAATAGACAAGTAATAAGCTTTTTTTTTTTTCCATTCAAAAAGCCAAAGACAGCCTTATGTTTTTGCATAATATCAAATATGCCCTTTCTTTTTGGTGATTTGGTCTTTTTAGTGATTCTCAATTCCATTCCTTGTTTCATTACTATAACCAAACAGAGGAATGGAGCTAGAATTCCTATTCCATGCTGTGTGCCAAATCATAGGAATAGGATTATCTATTCCCAGTTCTTATTTCATTCCATTCGGAGTACCAAATGTAGACTGATTGTTCTGTAACTGTTTCTCTGTCTCCTCCACCTACCTGAAAGGCTTTCTGTATTTCATAACATAATTTTTTAGTTTGTTTTATTTCTATAATGGAGTCTTTGATAATGTCAAAGAAGTGTGAGTTTGTAATGTAATTTTGTGTGATGGGAGAAATCGAAAAGGGAAAAGTATAATTTGGCCTCTAAATTATAGTCAAGTTAATACGAGTTTAAAAACTAACTATGATGTCCCTAAATTATAATACTGTTAAAATTTTCGTCCTTCTGTCCAAAATAGTCCCTTTTGACTGTCAATGGACCGAGAAAAGATGAAATTGACCTTTGTCTAAAAAAGAGTTTTAAGGTGGAAAAATATAAATTAGTCCTTAAATTATAGTCAAACTAACTATGAAATCTCTAACTTGTAATTCCGTTAACACTTTGGTCTCCCTATTTTGCTCGAAAGGACCAAAGTATTAATGGCATCATAATTTAGGGACTTCATATTTAGCATTTAAAAACAGAGGCCTTCATGTGTTAATTTTACTATAATTGAGGGATTAATTTATTTTTTTCCCAACCGAAAATGTTATGTTGATGGTCATATCCAACCTAAAAGGTTCACTTTTATTTCTTGTTATATGGAAACCTGATATGAATCCTGGCATAATTTTTTGAAAGACTACTGTCTTTTTTTGTTCTTATTCTGATTTCTATCTTCATAGAAAGAAAACAGAATTTATTATCAAGAGAAGATTTATTTTACACTTCATGGTGACACTTTACCTATTGTTTTGATTTGATGTATTTCTTAGTCAGTATGTAACTGGTTTGGACAGTCTTGTTTTACCACATGCGTCCCAAGAGTGGGAGGACTTATCAGGTCTTTCTTGAAGTAATTTTCGTTCACTAGAATCAACTCCCCCAGCACTCTCCCCCTCCTCGAAAAAAATGGCCTCAACTTTTTGTAGGAAAACAAATTTGGAGAGTAGTCGAGTTAATAAGCAGCCAATGCTTGATACTTTGGGTTTAATGGGTTAACGACCAGGATTCATGTGCAGTCAGTTGATTGCTTCTTATGGAATCATTGTATTTATGGTAAAAGCCCTAAAATGAAAGTGTATTTGATAAAATTCCATTGCTTAATGGAATAGATGTCCAAAACTCTCTATGAAAGAGGTCCACCCTTCTTTTGTTGAAGTAAGCACAATTGGTCAGTCTATCTGATAAAAGGGATGACTTTTTAGTATTTCTATTCTGATTTTTGTTGATAATGAATAAGAATTCATATGAAAGAAGGTGGGTTGAATTATTTATTTTGGCAGTTTTTTGACTATCATTTAGACTGAGATTGCTTTTCTTTTAGTTTGCTGTTTGACTTTACTTTTTCTCTTTCGTACTTCCATTGCTTTGCTTATTTCCCTGGATTTCTTTTTTCATGTTTATTACTAACTACATTTTATATAAAGAGGACACTTTTGTAGGTCTTTGAAATATACCAATTAGAAATTGCCTTTTTCAATTTTTTTTTGCCTAATTTAGTGTTAAAAGTTAAATAAATGGTAGGTAGTCAATGCCGCTACAGCTGAACAACTTCTGCTTGCTATTGTCAGTTTTAAGCCTAAATTTGGTTCATTTCAGTTTGAACATACCAGAAGTTTGATTATTTCAATTTATACAAACTTTGAAATGTTATAGCCCTCTATTAACCTTACTTTTTCTCCTACTATGGGCTCTTGAAGAAAGAGTTATATAACCACCTAGTCAATGGATTAAAGTTTGAAACTGTTGGTATTGATCTGTAAAAGCTTTGCACATTTTAAGACTATTTCATTCAAAGAAGCCTAATCGCAATGTGATATTCCAGGATAGTTAGCATTCTACATTCCTGTGTTCATTTCATGTGCTGGAGCAATCTCCTCTGTTTAACAGTGTTGTAATCACGACAATTATTGAAAAACATGCAAATGCTTTCAAATTTAGATATTTAATTAGATCTCTCAAGGATTTGCATATTCCATGCATCCACTTGCTTTATCCCTCACCCTTTGATGCGACTTTATAAATATTTATTGCTGGAGAATATCTATTATCTTATCTTTCCTCTTGAACATGTCTATATTTTCCACACCCAACAAGCTTAAGAAGCTTAATCCCAAGAAGTTTGAAAATGTTGGTATTGATCTGTAAATGCTTTGCACATTTTAACAACATATCATTCTGATTATTCCATTCAAAGAAGCCTAATCCCAATGTAATATTCCAGGATAGTTAGCATTCTACGTTCCTGTATTCATTTCATGTGCTCTCCTCTGTTTAACAGTGTTGTAATCACGACAATTATTGAAAAATATGCAAGTGCTTTCAAATTTAGATATTTAATTAGATCTCTCAGGGATTTGCATATTCCATGCATCGGCTTGCTTTATCCCTTACCCTTTGATGCAACTTTATAAATATCTATTGCTGTAGAATATCTGTTATCTTATCTTTCCTCTTGAACATGTCTGTATTGTCCACACCCAAAAAGTTTGTGTGAAAAAATCTAGTCACCATCTATGTCCTTGTCTGGTTAGACTATATAATATATTCTTGAATGATTAGTCAGTGCTTCAGTTATTCCCAAGTTCTGCTGAATTGAGGTTTTCTGTTGATTGCAGGGTCAAAAATCTTTGGCATTGGATACAGCTATTGGAATGTGGCAACTACTGTTTGCTGAAAAGCATTGGCCATTGGTTGATCATTGGTGCCAGTTCTTGCAGGTAGCTTTTAAATCCATATTTTATTTTACTATTTGTGTTGTGAATTATGATTTTGGTGGTACAGAACTTGAATTATATTTTTGTTGTGGGACTGTAATTCTCGGACTCCTAGTTTGTCATAAATGCCTTTCTGAGCAATGTTCCATTGAATGTTACCTGCTGGAATATTTATATTGAATGGCAACTATAATCACATTTATTTAGTATTTTTGTAACTGTGTTTCTGAGTTTGATGTGCTTCGGAACTGAATTACTATATTTGTCATCATTTCATAATTTGTTGCTCCACCTTAAATCATTGGGGAACCGGCTGCACTGACATAAGCTTGTGTTACCCTCTGACGGGGCTAATGACGCAAAACATCTCTCTTACTGCTTGAACAATCTTATTTTTATGCTTAAATATTGTTTTGTTGTGTAGCCTTCGCTATGACCATTCCATTCTGTGAAGGGAGTGTATTTGCTAGTTTGATGCAGTGATGCATTATGACACTTAGTAGCTAGGAATTTCTAATATATCCTATCAAGGAGTAAGATCACACAGGAATACTTTATCCGCTTCAAATTCCATTGCAAAATGAAACAATTCATCTCTATTGGAGCAGCCAATCTTCCTTGAGCTCTGGTTTCATTTTGGCTTGAGGTCCTTGTTGCCTAATGGCTGGTGAGATATGTCTATGTGCTCAAAGAAATTATTCTGCCAATCAGTTGGTGAGATTCTTTTCTATGGTAGATGATGGTAGGTAACTTAAGATTAAAGCTTTGAATTCCTAGGTTAATTCATCAACACTTTGTTGTATGATAGTACACTACATTATAATGGGTGCATGCCATATTGGGCGGTGTGGATGTCCGTGAACATCTTCTATATGAAGGAGTAGTGTTACCATAAGATTTCATCAGTAATTTTGTGCCAACGGATGATTTCCTCACAGGCCTGTGCTTTATTTTGCAATATGATTTTCCTTGCAGCATCACCTATATTTTATGTGCTCTTGTTATATTAAACAATTCTGGTGGGATTTCTCCTTTGAATTACTAAACATGTCTCCACTGTCTGTTATTTTTTTTTTTTAAATTTTTTGTTTGATTTATGTTCCACTCTTTTTCCTTAATACTTTTTTTGTTTGCATTCATTTCAGGCTCGGCATAATAAAGCAATCTCTAGAGATACTTGGTCTCAACTATTGGAATTTACCAGGGTAAGATACTGAACATCGAAGTATATGCTCTCTTTTTTATTGTTTTATTTCTTTATGTTTATTCTTTCGTATTCGGAAAAGAAATTATCAATCCCTACTGAAGAGTTTGCATAGAAACCTTTCTGCAATCAAAAAGGTTTATTTGTTTTTCCCTGAACATTGTGCAAAAAATATGGGAGATAAAAAAGGCTTACTGTTTGCCTTGTCATACAAAGCGTCACACTGCAGATACTATTTCTGATCCCATCCAAGGCAGGACTATTCTCACTGTTATCAGGGTCCAACACACTGCTGCCTTCCACCACCATCACCTCGTGATTGAGACCATGAGAACAATTCTGCTGCTTGATGTCTTAATAAGATTTATTCGGTAATTTGTTATTATGAACAATGTTGTAATTTTTTCTCTCTTGTGCAGACGGTGGACCCTACACTATCAAATTATGATGCGGAGGGCGCTTGGCCATATCTTATTGATGAATTTGTTGAATACATGAATGAGAATGGCCTCATTCAAGAGAGTCATCAGTCTAATGATTGGAGCCAAAGACGGTAATGACTTGTGGGTGATGGATTGCACTGTGGATTTTCCTTTCCTGGTTGCTCTCTCTCTCTCTGCACCTTCTTTTCTTACCCTTGAAAAGAAAGACCTGCGAATAGATAAATGTACACTGTTTGACGAAAGATGAATGACTCTTTTAGCCTGTGGGATTTTGCAATGGCTTCACATTCTCTTATGCTGTGCCTGAAGCCTGTCCATGTCATGTTCACTTCTTGCGTTTCAATTCCTATAATTCTTCTAACACTTGGACTTGTTTTGGAAGGTTATATATGGACCCTAAATTAATATCAATAACCTTGTAAATAAAAATTATTAGTTATGTTACATTTGGTGTGTAATTTTTTTTTTTTTTTCTGTTTATTTTGGTATTTGAAGATTGCTATCAACTTGGTGTGTAAACTTTTTTTAAAATTTTTTAAAGATTGCCATAGGATGTCTCGTGCTGAGATGGATAATGGAAAATGTAAATGGGACAAAGGAGGTTCGATGTCACATCACCAAGACACGTGACACTTCCCTTGTCCTTCGTTGTCTTGTCATGTGCCTAATTCACCTCTTGTTAACTACGACCATGGGCGTGACGACGTCCGCGATGGGGACAGCGAACGGCAACGTTGGTAACAGATTCGGCGATGACGACGGTGAACGGCAATTAAAAATTTAAAGCGACAATAAAATAGTAAATGAATAAAAGCGCGGATAAAATAGTAAATAAATAATGAATATGAAATTTATTATAGTATCATCAGTGTCTCATGCTTTATCAAAGTTGGAGGCTAAGGAGGAACGTGATAAAATTAAGTAAAAGGGCCATTTGGGCCTAGGTCCAACTTTATAGGTATCATACGAATTGTTTGTTGTTGAAATTATAAATTATAAATATTTTAGTATATTCACTTTTTGTTGGGGTGCATTCTTCAACTTAGGTGACACTGTTGTGTGGACTGAGCCTATCAAGTACACTATTGTTTTGTATTTTTAAAAAGTTGCCAATTTTGTAACATTTATTTTTAGTAAACTACGTACGAATTGTAAATAGAATATAATAAAGTTAGGTTAAATTAAAATTAACTCAAAATTATATGCTCACATTAAATCTTTTTAACGAAACGAGATAGATGCGCTCTTTCCATTTTTTAAAATCTAAAATCGAAAATTTCTTTTTTCTCTTTCTACGGCAGTCATTAGTAAGCTCTAATCGATGGTCACTTTTTTCTTCTTTTTATTTATTTTCTTTAAATAATCCAAATATTTGTATGCAGATATGAATTGTTGTTGCTCAAATATTGAAATTTATTACCGCACATATCTTATAATTTTATTTTTAGATCTAATTTTAAGTTATTGTTATTATTATTACGATGATTTTGTCTAGCGCTTTTATTATTTGTATAATTTTGCGAAAAGAAGTGGAAATCTCATTTTAAATAAAATTAATAAATTTGAAAGGAATCATATCGAACTTATAAAAAAGACTTTGGAGTCAAACTATGACTATGAATAGCCACCAAATGATGCTAGCGATCGCATATGACATAAATATTATACTCTGTTAACTTGATCAAATATTTAAAATAAAAAATGTGTATTTTATTAAATTTTTTATATAAAAATATGGAACATATCCATCTATATTCTATATCTGTATACAATATCCTCTTAATAAAATTTTTAGTTTGATTTTTTCTAAAAAAAAATTAACTCAAAAATTTAAGAAAAATACTTGTCTACTCATTATATCCTGATGATAACATTTAACTTTTTGCTAATACTAATTTTAGTATTCACATTAAGTAAATTACTATGGAAATTACATTGCTTTTTTTTTTTTTTTTTTTTTTGTGTACAACATTGTTATGTTAATTTTTTTACTAGATAATCAAACACCATGTAAAAACAACATAATGCTTTCTTATAGAAACTAGGTTTTACAATAAAATTAAATAATACTTACAAATGTACAGTTATTAATTATAGAATATACTATACATTATATGAGATTTTAAATAAAATGAAAATATTATAAATTAAAAATCATATTCCAAAAATGGAAGGCAAAGAGTATAAAAAAAAAAATACCATTTTCAAAAAATTATTATCACAAACAAACATATATTTAATTATAAGCAAAAGGGTAAAAGAGAAGAATTAGTAATTAAGAATACAAGTTTGGTATATTTTCCTTTGATAGGTTAAGAAGAGAAAGCAACAAGCAATAATGATTCCTTAACACAGAGAGAAAGAGAGAGTTATATAATACAACATAAAACATACACAAACATAACAGAAAATGCTTTATAACTAGGAAAAGGAAAAGGAAATGAAAAGGAAGATACCTAACCTTCCCCACCAATAAGACTCCAAGAACCCAAATCCCTTGTTCTTTCTTTCTTTCTTTCTTTCTTTACCCTCATTGCCAATTAATTCACTGAATGTTATCCTCCTTCCATCTTCTTACTGTGTTGATCCAGTTGTTTCGATGCCCTCTCAAAAACTCCATACTCCAAGAAGAACCCACCCTTTATGGTGGTGTGCAGCTATCATTTGCTCTATCATTTCCATAGCAGTAATCATCGTCGGAATCGTCATCTTCGTGGGATACTTGATTATACATCCAAGAATTCCGATCATTAGCGTCCTTAATGCTCACCTTAATCTGTTCGAATACGACATGTCCGGAATTCTTGTTACTCAAGTAAACATAATAATTAGGTCTGAAAATGACAACGCCAGAGCTCATGCTAGCTTTTCAAAGTTGGAATTGTCTCTTTTTTTTGATGGGTTAGAGATAGCGGAACTAATGGCGGATCATTACGAGGTAAGGAAAAATAGTACGTTGGATTTCAACTTCTTGGCGACTTCAGAACCCATACCATTAAATCCAGAGCAAATGAAAGATGTTGATGTTTACTTGAATGAGGATCTAGTTAGGTTTGATTTGAAAGGAAGTGTAAGAGCTAGTTGGAGAGTCGCAGTTCTTGGATCAGCTAAGTTCAGGAGCCGTTTGGATTGTCAGCTTAAATTTCATAGATCAAATGGAACCTATATACCAGGTCGATGCACTTCTAAGTCCAAATGATTATTTCTTTCTCTTTCTCTGTAGTTTTCTTCGGTTCATGGAGATGTATTTAAGATTATATTTGTCATCTGTGCATATATTTAATCTGTCCCTCCAGAAATTAAATTTGAATGCAGGGACTTTCTGTTTCTCGTTCTTTTTCTTTTTTTGACAAAAGAAAAAAGAAAGAAAGAAAGAAAAGGCAGATGTAGCATTTATATATATATATATATAGTGAATTTCTTTTTCATTTTTCTTCATTGAAAATAAATATATTCATCTTTCCTTTCTACATGGGATTAATTAGTAATTTCATATGTTCTCGTTTCCTTATGATTTTGCATAGTTTACAAATGAATTATTTATTTATAAATAAATAAATAAAAGAAGGAAAGATGATGAGAGCCGCCAGAAAGCATTTACAAATGTACATTTTTTGAAAGTTAAAGAAGAAAGCTTCTACAAATGTCTTCATACTTCTGTATTATTCTTTTGAGTTTTGAAACCTACTTTGCTTTTCTATTACTTCATTTTAGACTCCATCGTTATCAGATTTCAACTGAGACTGTCATCTCAAAAATTGATCTTCTCATCACAAACATTCATCTATGCTTCACCGTTGTTGAACGAACTCCAAATTCCTCCATTAATTTCTTCACTTATCTTTCCTTTTGGGTGTTTTTTTTTTTTTTTTGTGAATCTTTCTTATTAAATTGATTTAATAAATTAGAAAAATAATAATTTCTATTAAAATGGTAAATTATATAATTATTGTAATTTAAAATTTTGCAATTTTGAAGAGAATAATTACAAAATTTGGTTTAAATAAATAATTAAACTTTGGTGAAAAAGATTTTTTTTTAAGAAGAAGATGGAAAGGGAGAGAGAGAGATAAAAGGTGAAGAATGTTAGAAAAAGAGAGCCTACTCTTTTTTAGGATTTGTTTTTATGGGCAACATAAAAAAAAATGTTAGAAATTAACAAAATATTAGAAAAATTTTAAAAATTAGAAGAATGTCATTTTTGGTCAAAAAAAATAAAATAGTAAAATCTCAAAATAACTTTAATGAATCTATTTCACATATTCTTCAATAGAGAAAAATAAAAATGGAATCAAATTAAGATAATAATTTTTATATATTAAAAAACAGAGCAATTTACACTGTAAAAATATCAAATATATTTTTTATAATGTACCAATTAATAGTTCACAATAACTACCTTATCAACTAAAACAAAAAACAACTCAAAAACACTCAAATACTCATCTAAACCATCTTGCAAAATACAATTAGAATAATGATGAAATTCATTAAAGTGCATATCATGCATATAACCAAGACAATTTTCATATAGCCAATGACAGAATCTAGCTTATCAATCTTACTCTGAATACATCTATTTTCATCATTTTGATGCACAATAACATCTTTTAAATCAAGTACATCGCTTACAATGCCGTTCCTTAACTCCATTTCGAAACTTTTAACTTTCATTACACCTCTAGCTATTCTTGTTTTTCTAGTGTTATCAATGCACGAATCAGCTAATTTGTATCATTTAAGGAAGTTGCCACACTTGTTATTCTTATAAAAAAAATAAAATATATTCTTATTCTTGCTTGTCTCGAAAATCCTTGCATTTGTAAGGAGAATTTAGCAATTTACCTTCATTTCCACGATAGCTTGCGCCAGAGGATGAATTACATCTCCCAGAAATTGCAAAACCCTAATCTAATTTCTTCTTTTTAATTTTTCTTAACTTTTTTCTCTTTATTTTACACACTTTATTAATTTAAAAATATAATAAGTGTGTTTTCATCATATTTTACCTTCAAGAAATAGATAAAAAAAATTCCTTTTGTTAAAATAGAGGGCACGATTATAATTTTTCCGTTCTAAAATGACACTCGGGCTAACCTGTAATTGGTTGATGTATATCAATATCGGAGAGTATTTATGCAATGTGTGCTGGATTCTTGACTTGACTCCAGGTGTCAGCCATGGCAACACTCTTGTTGCCAGTTGCCATCACTTCCTCCTCTTTCTTTTTCAAGCCTCAAAAATGTTCGAAACTCTGCGGTTCTGCTCTGCCTTTGCCTCTGATTCTCGCTTTTTGTGAGTCGCTCTTCTTATTTACTCTCTTTCTCAATGTCGCCTTTTATATGCATGTGATTTCGCATGTTCTGTGGTTCTTCCATTCTTGAGCTGAAACTGGGAGAATGTTCTGAAAGATTTTTGCTCAATTGAAATGTAATGTGTTTTTCTTGTGGCTTTCATTGGTTAAAGAATTGGCTTTTAGCTTTTAGTTTCACTGGCTTTAGATAGTATTTTAGACCTTTATACTTTGAACTTTTCAAATTCTTGAAGGCAATTGGAGCAAATTCTTTCCGTGAGATTGCAATTGCTTATGATTATTCTACAATCTTTTCTGCAAGTTTCTGGGTTTAGTGTGTTTCATGTAGAGCTTAAATTTGGCACAAAAAGATTTTAAAAAATTGGCTGGCATAAATCAACCGTTTATGATTATTCGAAATCCTTTTCCTTTTTTGTTTAGACAAATTGCCATTGCAGGTAAATTTGCCAACACAAGATCCAAATGCTTGTATGCATTATTCATGGACATGTCTACATTAGAGAACTGCAGTTCTTCTCTAAATGAATGATCCGATGAGGAAAACCTTTACCTATCAGACTTACATCCTCAAAATATTCATCAAATAGGAGCTGTTTATATTATTCCTTCATGTGGTTGTGCTGTGCTGAAGTATCTGCTTCTCTTTCTCTCTCTCTCTCTCACGCATAACTGCTATTTCTTCTACCTTATCTTAAATGATCGTTCTTCAAAGTATCATATGGTCTATCCAAGATACTACCTGGCTATATATTTTGCTTTCAACTTTTGTGCAGTTGCGGACATGTGGATGAGCAACAAAGCAAGCTAATCAGTAATGGTGGTAGATCTGATGGCTCTGTATCTCATTCTGATGTTGATGACAAAGCCTTTTTCACTTTGTAAATTGGTAGTTATGTTTGGTTTGAGAACCATGTTTATTGTGATTCAAACTTGGGTGGAGTTGGTGACAGCCTCAATTACTTTGCATCTGAATATGTTTCACAAGACAGTGATATGGATAATTGCTCTCATATCTCTTCCTATTCGAGTTTTGACTGCCTTGCAGAGAGAGAGGCGGGTTAGTTTTTCACCCTACAGTTGGTTAGCTTTTCTAGATAAGTTTAACTTTCACTAAAATGCTTATTATTGAAAATCTGTGCATAAATGTAATCTAAATTATGCTTTCTTTGATTGTAATTGAGGAAAAAGCTTAGTTGTTGCTAGCCTGCAGTTTCTAAATCTTTTACTAAACTATATACGGGGACAGAGAAACAAGAAAAGAGAAATAGGAAAAGAAAAGCGGGGGGGGGGGGGGGGGGGGGGGTGTTAAATTAGTGGGAGGAAGGAGTTGCAAAGAGCAACATCTGGGAATAAACACAAAAAGAAGACCACAGTCCACAGTTGGAGAATGTGACTCGGAGAAGTAGAGAGAGATGATGTGGCAACAAATATGTTGTTGTGATAACATCTGGAATGAAGCTGTAATGTTATCCAATTTGGAAAATTCTGAGAGAACCTATATCTGTAAGTAAGCTTGGAAAATGTTATAATCTAATGGGATTTCTCTTAGTATCTAATTACAATAATAATGGAAACATTATCAATTTTTTTCATAAAGTAAAATATTCAAGGACAGACAAATATCTAATGAACAAATATATAATAGTACTGAAATGCCATTACAAAATTGTTCTCTTCTGCGGTCAATATTGTAGAATTATTGTATCAACCAACAAAGTTGCCTGACGAGCTAGTTTTCGTGGTTCATTCTCTCTCTCTCTCACACACACACGCACACGCGCACGCACACACAACACAGCTTGTTTTGCTTTAGTGTCGCTGCACTTGCACAATCAATGTCACAAGTGATGGTGGGAGTTTCTTGAGGTTTTGTTTTTCCCTTGTCATAATTTGAAATATGAATAGTTAATACGAAGATGATTCGGTACTTACTCTTATTTTTAATTGAAGTAGTCTTATGATAATTAGGTTTTAGGAATTGGAGCCTAAAATTATCTGATGTTAAGGTAAGGTGTGTGTGCCTTTGCTATTTATATACTGATTTTCCAGATGATTTGCCGCTATTATTTTCAGCTGCAAGAGCATCTGCATGAGATGAAAATCGTGTTGGATAATCTTGTATTGGATAGGAAGGAGCTTCAAGGCAAACTCCAAACAGCAATTAAAGAATGTAGAATTTTGGAATCAATGCTAGCTGAAGTTGAGGAGGAAAACGACCGGGTTATTTCTAAACTTGAATTGCTAGAGGGTGAGGTAATGCCTCATAGTCCTGCAAGCCGTTATTGCTTTGAATAGATAAGAACTTACAACTAAATTTCCAGTCATTCTGAAGTAATTTTCAGTAATGCTATGATATTTATACTAGAGATTTCTACCCAAAATTTGCTCTTCTGGTTAGTTCTATTCAAAATTCTTGTCATTTAGAAGATGTATTTTGGCAATTTATTTTGATGCACAAGAAAATCTGATGAAAGTGGTACAATTGACATGCATTTAAGTTAAATGTTCAGCTAGAAAATGGCTTGATCTGCTTTATGTTAAATTTATTTGAGATGCCTAATAGGAAAAAGGACAGCAAAAGATAAAAACGGTCGTAAAAAAATCCAAGGACATTGAACAACTTTGTATTCTGAGGACCTCACTCTTTCTGTACATACAAATACATATGAACTCATAGTAATCTGTCTATGTTTACATATATGCATAAGCTACATGTTCACATGGTAAAGCCGCAAGGTAGCCAAAGTTTGCAGATTTATATGACATATTGGTGGGAAGAAATTACAGGAGTTGTAAAGTGAACTTCAAATATTTTCTCCGTATGTGTGCAGAATTGTTTCCTTTTGTTGTTCAGCAAGGGGGGAAGTTGAGTGATGTAAGAGCTAGGTAAAATAGAAGGAAGCCTAATGGAGATCACATTTTCATGTCCCAATATTTCATTTTCAATGAAGGTTCAACAATATGATTGTCAAGACGCTAATCTTCAAATTCTTACATGTATGCTGTAGGCTGGACCTTGGTTATATTTTGGCTCCTGAGATAATGCCTACTCGTGCACTTTCTCCTGTTATTGTATAACTAATGCAGGTCTATGTATTGTTTCCTTCTGTAGCTTGATCTATGGAAAAAAATTACTTTCATTTCAATCTGTTTGCCAGGGTTGAATTTCTTCAGAAACATACTGTTTCTTCCTCAAAATTATACTGAACATTAACTTACAGAATCCATTCACCATCTTTTTCACACTGTGAGAATGCACAACTTTAGAATGTAACTCGGTGAATTTGAGAAATTACTCCTTCATCAACTGTCTTAGAGCCCAAGTGAGGTACATCCTTTCAAGCCAATGATAAACATGCTTTATCCTATTCTCCAAGTTGCAGCGATCATAGAGTTTCCTTTGTAATTGAGCTGATTATAATAATATTCAAGATCTCTTTCTATCTGAATTTTGGCAGATTGATTTTTCCATAGGATAGCTCAGGAAGGTAATGAGAGGTGTTGAATGGTGGCTATGGATTGCTTTTTAAGTCGTTCTACCTGTGGTGTTGAAGATTTTTGTTGTGATTGTGATGGAACTCTTTGACATTTCCAATTGCGAAATTAAAATGGAAACTTGGTAGTATTGATCAAGCGTTCAAAAATTTTTCTGTTCATTTCTTTTTTCTGCTCGCTATTACTGTCTCCCTCTTATTCTCTCTCTCTCTCTCACAGACATGCACCAGCTCACATAATAACGGCATATTTTTCCATTTTTCTTTTCCTTTACTCCTCCTTCATAACATGTCCAAGTTAGGTATACTTTGTGAGAACTTCATGTCCCATCTAATCAGCAACAAAATTATGACACTTCAGCCAAGTCACTCATATAGTAAGTAGTCATAGTGGCAGCACACCAAACCCGAATCATTGTATTGAGTGGTATAACCTGAGTTGTGGCAGCCCCAGGTGGAAAACTACCACCAAAAGTGGTGATAGGGCCACCAATGAGGAATGGTGGCTTTCAGTGTTGGAATCGAGTGTGAAAAGGATGTAGACAAGATGCAACATTACAATGTCATCAGTAGCAAATAGATGAGGATGGTGAAATTCAGCAAAGTTGATATAGAGCAAGGCTGTCAGAAAGTGGTCCGAAATCCGTACAGTGGCATTAATAGGAAGTACCAATGGAGATAGATGGAAAAATTTACATGGAACTGGTATATAGTGGACTTCTTGTGTGCAGAATTTGAATAGCAATGGTAAGATCTATCTATATGTAGAGTTCACCTTCTTTGAGATCCATTACATGGAGGTATGGTTGCAACTTGTCATGTGAGTCCACAGCATCAGATAGTCTCATTTATCTTTCCTATCCTATAAAGAGAACATAGACTTATTCATTCAGTTTGTTGCATTCTTCTAACATGACTGTATTTCAGTTTAACTTGGCATCAGTGGTATTCAAAAGTTAGATACATTATAGCCATAAACAGATATTGCCAAAATTAAGTGTTCACTGAGCTTTGATTTTGAATCTTTGTCTATTAATTTCAATCAATTTCTCATTATATTTACATGCAGTTGTGATTGAATCTTGAAATCAGTCTGTCTCACTGCTTTTTGAATTCCCTTTTTTATTCATAATTCTGTGCTTTACAAATAAAATGTTTAATGATTCCAATAGTTGCAGGATCTGAAACAAGAAAATCTTCAGCTTAAGGAAATTTTGTGTAAAGATAATTGGAGCTTTAAAGGCCAAGGTGGCGCATACAATTCACAAAATGTTGGCTCTGCTGATACTGATGACTCTTGCACTTCCGATAGGAGTCCACCATTTTATAAAGGAAGTGATATCACATTTGATGACCTGGTTATGAATAATGCAGAGTTGCTCCATTTCTTGAAAACTGGATGTGCAACCGAAGGTCCCATCCACTCATTTTCAATTTCGAGGCACTTGGAGATGAACGAGGGTCTAGACCAAAGAAGGGATGCTGCATTTTTGCAGTCTATATTTAGTGCAGTATTATCCCTTCTGATTGGATTAATTATCTGGGAGGCTCAAGACCCTTGCATGCCTCTTGTTATAGCTCTTTTCGTTGTTGTTGGCATGTCGTTAAAAAGTGTGGTTCAGTTTTTCTCTACCATAAAGAACAAACCTGCTTCTGATGCTGTTGCTCTCTTAAGCTTCAACTGGTTCATGCTCGGCACACTCACGTATCCAGCACTGCCGACAGTAGCCCATATGTTTGCTTTGCTCCATTAACCTTGCGGTTTTTGGATGGGACAGCAACAGTGTGTTTCAGTTCCGATTAGCTCATAGTCGACCTGGCAGCAGGAAAACATCATGTGTATTCATCCATCAACGACTTGGAGGTTGAATTTTTGCTTTGTAGGTAATGCTCGTATGGCTTGTAGAATCTTGGGCTGTATTTAGGCTTTTTAAGATTTTTAGTCAGTCTTATGAACAAAGTGTATGTTGATTTCTATGGCTGAGGGCTTTTTCTTCCTTCTCTTGTTCATGGATTATATAAACATTATTTTCCTATATTGGACTTCAGCATAGGATTAGAGACAAAGGATGAATTTTGCTTAATTGCAGTGAATCCTTGTATGGATTGTATAATTTTAGGCTGTTTTGGGGTCCATTTGGCTTATATCTGGTGATAATGGTCGGCAAAGAACGATTATTTGATAAAAGTTTTTTAGAAATGGTTACTATAAAATAACAATTTATGATATAATCAGTTTTTATATTATACTTTTACTTTAATGTATTATATAAATAAAAAAATATGTGAATTTTTATAATATTTAATAGTTATTTATTATTTTTAAATAATTATAAATGACATTATCAAAGATAGGAAAAGTTTTAAAATGCAATTGATGGAATTAATAATGCCAAACATATTTAGTCTAGTTTTTTTAACATAATTAATAATTGCCAAACACTTCTATACCATTTGTTTGTAAAGAAGATTATTTTGAAAGAAAGAAAATGTGAGCATTTCGCCCATAAAATTAGAATTTCTCTGAATTAAAGAAAAATAATAAATTAATTGAGAAAAATTGCATCATTTAGTACCATAACGGTTTGATTACATTCCTTCCTCTGCTATTCCTTTTGAAACAAAACATCAAGACTTCCTTTCTTTTGTTATTTTGGAAAGACTTACTCTACACTCAATACACCCTATGTAAATTGACTTGACATATCACTATATATCCATACACAAGTATAGATAAGCCTCATTCTTCACGTGATTATTAGTTAATTCTTACAATTTTTTCTTCATGAGTTTGGCATTGTCCTTTGTAATTGATATCATATACTTGCTAGATCATCCAAGTGAACTAAAATTTATGTAATAAAACTTTCAAATTGATGAAGTAGCATATGGCAAGATGTAGTTTAATGGTAAGTATACGTACGACTTCATAATAGGGAAATCCTCGACGTCCTCTTCGCCTAGTATTCAATTGATGAAAATAACCTACATAAAGATATCGATTCCAAAAAAAAATAATAATAAATTTATTAGTGATATTGTTATAATATTAATATAGTTCGTAAATGAAATAAGCTCGTCATGAATCTAATAGGAAAAAGTTTTAAAATGCAATTGGTGGAATTAGTAGTTACCAAACATATTTAGTCTAGTTTTCATACATAACTAAGCTATTTACTTGAAATTTTGTCTTCTTGGCATTCCTTTACCCATGGTATGCCTAAGGACGAGAAATTTTCACCTTTGACAGATGACAATAGAGGAGCGCATGCTCCCACCAATTCCTTGGCCAACAACCCTTTTGAGATGGGATTATTTCATCCATAACCTCCTTCAATTCAGCGAGTACACTCCTAAGCTCATCCTTTAGGAGCTTATTTCCTCCTACAAAGTCTTATTCTCATTTTATAGGGCAGGAATATCAGTAGAGAGAGAATGCCTAAAAGTCTCACTTTCGCTAGCAAGCTTCTCCATAGTTGCATTTAAGGCAGCTGCAACTCCCACGGAACTCCTGTCCGTCTTCGAGTTCCTTAATGAGGTGTCATTGTCCTCAAACTACTGATTCTCACTGTTGATTATTTTTTTAAGGCCGGTCTCGACATCCCCAAATTCTGGTCTTGGGTTATGAGACTTTAATCTTCCCCTCTATTTTCGCCTCACACTCCTCCATAGGACCATTATTTGTTACATAACTTGGAACTGAGTTGATGCTGCTTGGCACGAACAAGGCTTTATTCTACTCAAACCTCTTTGAATCAACCTATTCTAATATCAACCGTCATGGGTTCAACAGTTTTTGCTGATTACTCGTAGCAAATATTCTTGCGACACAAGCACTTACCCGCTCAAGTGGCTAATCAACCTGACTCGTAGCACAAATGGATGTTTGGTTAATCTGCCTCCTAGCACAAGGAGGTTAGTTTATTATTAAATGACTAATTCATAGCTGTTAGATTATGATAAAAGAATATAAACTCAGGAAGAAAAAAAAAATCAACTCAATATCGATAGCTAGTGCAATGAATAATAATAACAAAATTCTATAAAGTAAATTAAAATATCTTACAAATTCAGCTGGCCTTTATTAGATGGATTTTCCTCATGTACTTGGAGAATACTTGCATCAGTTGTAACTTATGAGAAGCTATTTTAACAATAACAAAACGTTCAGGAAAGAAAAAATCTAGTTGTGTAATAATAAGTTTTGATGAAAACAAAACAGAATAGTTTAGATAAGATAATAGGGTTTATAAAGGGAGAAGAGGAGAGTCAAATATAGAGTAAATTATTCAATCTGATACAGATCTCAATATGAGAAGAAGGCGTAGGAGGAGGGAGAAGAAAGTGTATCCAAAGTTTACAAGTAAAAAACAAAATTAAAATCGCCTAAACCACATTCTCTGTTTTTTAAAGGATTTTGAAAAAATGTTAAAAAGTAAATTTAAACACTTTTAAAACAAACATGATTCCCTTTTTTTTTATCAAAATTAAACTGAAAACTAGAAATCACAACAATAACAAACGCCACCTTAATTGTTCTTTATAATATAAAAAAATAATTTTTTAATTTATTAATTTCTCTCTCCTCTCTATTCCACCAAACATGCCTCTATCACCACCTCCAACAAAACCAAAAACAGAATTAATTATCACCAAATCTGTAGCCTGCTTAAAAGAAAAAGGATCATACCTCAGTGGAAAAAATTGGTTCCTATTTCCATGTCCATCAGAGTTTAAATGTCTTCCCGGGACATCTGCACTTCCCCCAAGAAGGGCTGTTAAATAAACAGAGAGAAGATGAACCCTGTGAATATTACTATTTCCTGTCAACAAACAGCAACTCCTGGTTGATCTTATCATTATTCCACAAGCATCTTTGAAGTTACAAAGAATTCCATCATCCAATACAGACAGACTCAAATGCCTTAAAAATAAATAAATCAAGCAGGGTTGTGGCCTACTGTAAGTTGGACCCCAACTATTAAACATGATAATAAATTCATTAGACTTGGATAAATTGTACATAATTGACTCGTAACACTACAGGTACTCAGATCAAGACCTAGTAAGTTACAGTCGCGTACCATAAGCTTCACGCTAACATAAAATCTTGTGTATAAAAAAGTTCTCACAGTTTGAAATTGCAAAAATACCACCATTCAACCATGACTATGGAAGCATTCAGTTATTGCAGTCAGAATTATCAGCAGGCACATTGTATGCCAAAAAATTGAACCTACTCTTCTAGTATGATGTTGAAGAAAAGGACAATTGGCCTTCAAGTAATTCACCTTGACATTTGACAAATCAAAAAATGAGTGTGTATTGACCACTTATCTTCATGGCTCTTAACCTTTCAATATATACCCTTCAAATGCACAAGTGGCACGTTCAAACAAGAATCAGAAGACTCTAAGTAGATATTCAATTTGATTCTCATCAGATGGAGATAATCTTCTGCAATAGTTTCTTATGTGAAAAAATGTACCTAATCGAAAATTCTTTCGCCAGTTGAGAATAGCAAAAACATGAAAGAACTTAAAATGCATAACAACCCTGGTATGACAAACACAACTCTCCAACTTTCTGGACTTGAAATGTCTGAATAAGAAAGTTTAGCAGCTTCAAGAAGCCGGCCAGTAAGATCAACCCCAATAATGCCAGCCAAAGTACCTGCTGTATTAGAAACGCCCATGACAATTCCCGCATACCTAGGAGCAATATCCATGTGATTCACGGCAAACCCTGCCCTTCCAAGTGCCAAAGAGCCAAGAGCCACAGAAGAACATAAAACAGCCCCAGTAGAAGTTCTGAAGAAAGGAAGCACCACCAATGCAAGAGAAGCAACCAGAAATCCTATGGTATTTAAGAACTTCCGCGTTCTAGTTACAGACAAGATTCTTTTCGTGATCAAGTGATCAGCAACCACACCCCCAATGTTTGAGAATATGAACATGTTGAAATAAGGCATCATCTTAGAAGAACCCATTTGTTGAAGACTGAGCTGGAGGCCCTGTTCAAAATAAGTTGGCAGCCAGTTCATCAGCACATATAAAGCATAATGGAATGTAAAATTGTTTGCCACAATTGCCCACACCGGCAAGCTAACTAAAATTCTCTTCCATGGAATTTTGCCAGTTCTGGTATTACTACCTCCATTTCCTATTTTTGTCTTATGACTGCCTTTGATTGGCAGCAAAGATTCTCCAAACCCTGCAGCTGCAGCTTTTGGATGTTCAGAGCGAGGAGGATCACTTGCACATTTGAACCAGAGCAGAGACCACAAAACACCTAATGTTGCCTCTGCAAGAAATACAGATTGGGGGCCTTCATATTTCACTAGACTTGGAAGGACAAGCATTCCCATTGCTGCGCCTAGGTACATTCCAGAAGTTGTAAGAGATACAGATCTGGATCTTTCATGTGGTGGAACCCATTGTGCCAGAACAGTGTGAATGGAGGGGAAGATGAATCCTTGTGCCACACCAACAAGTAAACGAGCCACTACCAAGACTGCAACTCTATTGGGATCAAGTGGTACCAAAAAGCAAGTTGATGACCATAAAACAAATGAGAGGAGGAGAACCTTTCTTCCTCCTATTCTCTGTGCTGCCCATCCGCCAGGTACTTGGGAGCAGGCATAGCCATAATAGAATGTTGACAATATAGTGCCTTTGCTTGATTGGTTTACACCAGCAGCATCAGCTGCAACTGTATATGCAATTGAGAAACCCACCCGTTCTATATAGCAAACACAAGTGCTAAGGAAGGTTAAAATTATAATTAAATAACGTTTTGGAAACTTCAAATCCCTCATGCTTCACTTTCACTTCTAAGCAACTATATTTATTTCATTAGGAGTCTTGAAATGAGCACTTTCCTTAGCTGTCTCTCTATCCTACTAGCACACGTCATTTAAGAAGATCGGCAGCAATTCATAACTCATTGACCTTCAACATGGTATTGAACCTGGAGGCAACAAAAGAACTTAGAAAAAAACATCTACATGGTAAACAAAATTGAATTTTACTTGAAAAACATGTTATTATTATTAAAAGATATGTAATTATGATCTATAACTACATTGAGCAATTGGTTTCCAAATAATAAGAGATTAAAAAGTACTAAAGATTAACAATCATCAGGTTGAAAATTTCATTGGAGAAATGAGCTGCTTAAATGTCAGGACCAAGTTGTGGAGATTAACTGACCATCAGTCTCATTCCCTTTCTTGCTCATGAAGACAAACATAATGGCACATATAGAACAAGTTCTATTATCCCATTTAGAGCACAAACAGAATGACCATCAATAGTAACTCTTGTCCCACGCCCTTTTTCTTTCCCATCTCATCTTATCCCTCCCTCCAAAGGAAGCCTTAATCTAGAGAACACCTAGAATCTTAAAGTTCTTAAAATAAGCAAGCAAAATTAAGACACGGTCAAGTTTTGGGATTCTCTTATCAAACCTCAATTAATTATCATAGCCCTAACAAACTTCCAATCAAATAGTATAAAAAAAAAAAATCCTAAAATCATTCTAAAATGGTACATGGCATTTGTAGAACAGAATAACTATCAACAGTCAAAAATACATCAGGTTTTCTAATCACTCTGAAACAGTTATTGCATTCCTTTGCCAAAAACCCCATCAGTATAACTTCCCACCCCATTAGCCTTCAAAAATATCTTAAACAATGACATACAAAATTTGTTCTACAATTGTACTAACAAGCATAACCTTGCCTGAAAATTATTCATTTTAAGCCATCTGATACAAGTTTGATCAAAGTGCGAGTGTTAGATATAGAACTTCAGATGCTAAAACCTTTTGATCCTTGTTACTATTGTCTGTCAACCACACATCAAAATTATAGATAATGTGCTTCAACGTTTATTCCATACTTTGTTTTTTTTTATGTATATAATTGAGCTTGTATATGCATTATAGAAAAATTTTACATGCATGCATCTATGCAATAACCTGAAACAAGAAATAAATAATATCGAAGGACCAAACTGAAAGAGAAAAAAATTTCATTCTACGAGCAAGTGCAAACTGAAAGATCAAATAATGAGTCATTTTGACAACAAAGACAAAAAATTGGAACGTTTATATCCTTCTCAATGCCATAATGTACAGGAAAGAATTCAAATGGACTTTATGAGAAAATCCTAGTATATTTCTAGTCTTCTAGACACTACCATCCCATCCCAACAGCCCAAGAATAGCAATTAGCTCAGGAGCAACAGAAAATAACATAAAATAGGGCTCCTTCTGACAGCTAGGTTGTCAGGCAGCAAACCAACATCTATTGGCTATCCAAGAGCAAGAACAATTGCAAAAGCTACAAACAGTACACCTATAGCAACCCATAATGACAGGCAACTCACAATCAGGTAATAAGAATCAAAACCTACAGAATAGTGAAGGCTCTTGCAAGCGAAATTTTCTAGCAACCATGAAATTTAAGAGAACCAAGCGATCAAGAAATAAGCGAAAATTTGTTAACAAAAAGATATGCAGGAACCCAAACTCAACCACCCCTCTAACAAAAACTAGAAGAAAATATGAAATTTTGCAAAGATAGACAAAACATAAAAATAGCAACAATATCACCTTGAAAGATGCAGGTGAGAGGCCAGTCTCAGTAATTTGCCATCATGTGTGGACAAAGACAGAACCCAAAGTATGTTGACAAGGATAACAACAAAATACCATCAATAAAGTACAAGCTCGTAAGAAAAGAGAGAGGAAATGGTTACAGGAAGAAAATTGCAGTGATTGGGTTTTCACTTTTCAGGAAAATCGAGGGCCCAGCTCACATCGCTGATAGCAAGTTTTCAAAATCCATTAAAAAAAATTAACCACAGCAATGGCAGCCAAAAAAGTGGTAGCAATCCATGAATAAATGTCATAAATGAGAACTACCCAACATAAGAATAGTATAAACAGAAAAAATAATAAATAAATAGAACTGACCCATTGAATCAAATACATCCCCAATGCCCAATTCCCAATTTTAGAATCCAAACAAGGGTTGAAGGTAAAAAATAAATTATGTTAAGGTGAAGCAATCAAGACGCACCGAGATTAAGCATTGACCAAATTGTAGTTAAATAAATATATAAAAGCTAAATTAGCATGGAAATAGTTGAATGTAGTAGTTAAGAAATGAAATTACCAGTGAATTTCAATTTTCAACTGTCGATCTCAGATTATGCTTGAAGCCACCGTTTTCAATGGCTAAACAGAGAGGTTCCCCTGCCAGAGGAAGTTGACCGAGATCAAGTAAGCGACGAGGATTCCAACAAGGGTAAAGGTATTTTTAAAAAACTTCAATTACAAAATCAACATTTTCAAATGCAAATCATAGGGTTAAAAGGCCATTTTTGCCTCTTCTGATTTTCAACACATTCTTTGATGGAAATTCAAAAATCAGAATTTGCATGAATTCAAGGTATTTTAAGTTATAATAACCTACTTTAAAGTTCTAATATCTTTATAATATCCTAATATTTTTCTCCAAAAGAAAAAAAAGACTTCATATATAATATATAAGGTTTACCGAGATAAGACCGTTCTGGGAACCAGACTGGTTTGAACCGAAGAGAGCCATTTTGGAACGTAATTTGATAAGAGGGGTACCAAATGAAAGCTTAGACCATTAGAATCTCAAACCTGACCTTTGTTCGCCGGCAAAAAGTAGGAGATGGTCGGGAAACTCGGTCAAATTTCCGCGGGGACAGTTTGACCGGGGCGTGCGGCTGTTAACGGTGGCTGCTGCTAACCGGACCAATGACGGATGAAAGCTCCCCTCCCCAGGTTTGCAATAGTACCGGCGGTGTCTCAAATGGTGGCCGGATGAGGAGACACGGCCGCTTTAACTCAATTCAACACTAAACCCAAATTTACCACAGGTCTCTCTTTCCCTGACTCTCTCTCCATTTACTGGGTGTTGGGTTAAACGAGACAATGAGGCTCTTCTTTTTTTCTTCTTTTTTTTTTTTTTTTTCTTTTATTACGCATGTCAGTTTATATGTCACTTGCACATTTTATTGCTTAACTTCATTGATAAAGGCACAGATAGATTAAGCATTTTTTTTTATTTTTTTAGATATAATTTATTAATAATAATATAAAAATTACTTAATAAATATATAAATTTTGGTAGCTGATAGAGTTCGTTGATCTTCTAACGAAACGAAGCAATTCATATACTTTTAAAATGAAACTAAAATTAAATATAAAAAGAGAAAAATACAAAATGTTTTCTATAGTTTATGAAATATAATCGGTCCATTTCTATCTTTTTTAAAATAGATTAAATATCTTTATATTTTATTTATGTTAAACTCTAAGGTCTTTCTATTAAATTTTATATTTTTTCCGTTAAGTATTTTATGAAGTGACGAAAATAATTTTTGTATTTTAAAAAATATATGGACGAATTAGTTGTATTTTTCAAACTATAAGAATCGTACTATAACTTTTTCAGTATAATATTTTAATATATTTTTTTGACTTCACTGTTTTCTTATTGATTTAACGAAAAAAATATCAAAAATAAATAGAATGACCTAATAGTATAAGAGAAGTAAAACATGAGGATAAATTAGTATATTTAAAAAAAAAAAAAAGGACGTACTAATTATATTTTCCAAATTACAGAGAACATATTGTAATTTTTTCATATAAAAAATATAATATTAAATATTTTCATCTGGAGTTGATCTCAATAAAAAATATAAATTTTCATATCAGTAACTATTTTATTAATTAATTTAGATATCAAAATAATAACTCATCTAAATCTTATATAATTTGATTGTTTTTTAATAATTTACAACATATAATGAATACAAATGAGTTTTCACCGTCACATTTAAATAGTATCAATAGAGAAATGTGTCGATTAATATTTTATTTAATTGCTCACTTTAATGGTATCTATTCAAAGATGTAAATAATAATTTTAAAAAATAATAAGTACAATTGCTCCTAGCACAATCAATTTCCTTCGATTTAAAAAGTATCTCGACTAATAAATGATGGAAATTACTTTCCTAAACTTAGCATGTAGCTATTAGCTATGAATCAAACCAATAACAATAATAATTCTTAGTGTTCCGATTTTATCCTTTTTTCCCGATATATAATTATAAATACTCTCGTTTTAATAAAAAATATTTTTCTGGTTGATTTGATTCATGAGTGAGACATGATCCGATTTAAATAAAGTTTTTTCATAAATGATTTTATTTTTGTCATGCATCGGAATAGAAATATATGAATAGAAATCAGAAAGTAACCCAAAGCTTGTAGAGCAAGAAGCCAAAATGAACTCAATATGAAATCAACATGAATCTAGATTGCTAGTGTTTCATTCTCAAGGGATCATGCAATTTAAAGTCTACTAAAGCAAGACAACAAGGATTACACCAACTAATAGACTTAATGAAGCAAATTCATCAACAATAATCTCTTGTAGTTCCAAAATAAAAATGAGCATTTAAAGCAGACGAGATAATATTTAATATAAGAAGAAAATATGATTTGAACTCGACAATTTTTAATTTTCAAAAGCTTAATATAATTAACAAAAGCAATTGACATAATTTAAAATTATTTATAAGAAATTTAATAAAAAGAGATTGGGATAGATTTAAAATAAAAGGACCATTAAATTAATTATTGAAAATATAGATTCTAATTTGTATATTTTATTATTGTAATAAAAGGAATAAAAACAATAACAAAAGGTCGTAAAGTTCATGGTAAATTAATCTATTAGACCTTTTAATTATTCCTTTAAAAGAAATTTTTGTCCCTTTCAATTGTTCTTGATGACATGGTTGGGCCTAAAGAGCCATGTTGTCGGTGAGGCCTGGCCCAACTCGCTCGAACACGGCTGATGCTTCAACCCACTCCCTAAGCCTCCCACACCTCTTCGGCCACCTAACCAAATCCAAAAAAAAAAAAAAAAAAAAAAAAGAGAACAAACATACAGTAAACCCCAAACCCACACACGTGCCAGTGCATGCATGGAAAAATAAATAAAGCCATTAGGAAATGTTTAAAACAACAAGAAGAGCCATCCATTATCCATACAATACAAGCATTGGAAGATGGTTGGTTGGTTCCAACTTTCTATTCTTCTTCTTTAATAATAATATACCAAAAACAAAAAGGACTCATTTCTTTTTCTTGTCCCCTTACACAGTGGAGACAAAAACAATTTGTTCAAAAATTTCCATGAAGGCATAGGAAATTCCGCTACGCAAATGGAAACACCCGCTGCTAAGTGCTTAAATGTTAAGAGCTGGTTTTGCAATGTTAATGATGACCTTATGGCTATTCTTTCTATCGGTGCCTTTCTTGGGATAGTCAAAATCTCTCTCTCTCTCTCTCTCTAATTCAAAATTCATTTGAATTACATACAGTGAGCTTCGTGCTTGGCCTTTGAAATGCTGCTTGTATCAATCCTTTCATAACATCTTATTATATCACCTTATGTGAAATTATTTTGTTTGTTATAATTTGCTATTAAAATATATTTTTACATAAATAAAATATGTGATACGATTTATCAAGTGATATAAAATTATTAGTACGAATGCCCTTTTTGATTTTCTATCAATTCCTAATTTTTCTTGAATCACTCAATCCAATCTAATATTTCAATATTTTATTTATTTTAGAAAAATAATATATTTTTAAAATATATTTTTTAAAGATAATGTTTTCCTCATTAAATATTTTTTAAATAACTCATTTTTGGTCATTTGGTTACAAAATTAAAAGTTAATTGTAGAAATTTTGTACTTTTAAAATTTTCACTAAAAATGCGTTTTGATGGAACGGCTCGGATCAAAGCTCTAATATTAAATTTACTCACTTTATAAAAATTTTAAAATGAGTGATTTCTTAAAAAGTTCTATACTTCATATGCGGGACAAAAATGTGAAGCAAAGTGGATAATTTAATGAGGATAAAGAATGACGCTAAGGAACGACTCTTGACAAATTTCTAGAATGTTTAGGCTACATAAGGCAACGGAATGAGAGGCAAAAGAGTAAGTTGAATTATATTTTGAAAATAGAAAATCCAATTACTAGAGGTATATTTTGATAAAATGACACAGAGAGTTTGAAAAAATTTCAAAATTAAACATGTCCGCTAGAAAGAAATTTTAGAATTAATGGATTCTCGAAAAGTTCTACATTCTTCTTATAGAATAAAGTTATGAAATTTATAATTAAAATAAATAATTTTTTTAATAGTTGAAGTCAAAAGTGACATATAACTCTAATAAAATATTATGCAAAGATTTTATACTTGCACGTAGGTATGCATATATTACTTTTCCTTATAAAATAGAAGTCTTTAAATAAAAAATTTTACGATCTCTATGTAAAGGATGTCAAAACTCCTTAAATACATAATATCATTTATCTAATTTACGCGTTTATCATTGATTCTCTTACTATTTTTAGTACATTAAGATTGGAATACTTAATTTTTATAAAATTTATCAAATTACATAGATTTTAAAACTTCCAAGCCAATTTTCTAAAATTTAAATAAAAATAAAATCCAATTCAATTTAAAATATAGGATTTGTTCGGTAAAATGAGTTGTTTTGATAGTAATTAGTTATTTTAGTGGCATTTAACTGTTAACTATTTGAGTAGCGTTTTATAATATGCTAAGAATAAAATATTATACTTTTCATAAAAATTATCATAATTTTTAAAAATTAATTTAAATATTATATTATCGAATAATGTGGTTAATATTTTAACTAATTAAAATTTTAAAAACTATTTAAAAAGTTATGGACAACACTGATAACCAACAACGCCATAAGTTAACTAACCCAAGTGAGGAGGCCCCACTTGCGCTTCCCATTGTGGACGCCTCTGGTTAATGGTTACTATACTAATACTATTGAGGAGCCTGAAGCAGAAAAAACAAAATAATAATAATAAAAAAAAGTTACTGCTCAATTAGAAATAGGGCCAAAAATAAAAATTTCTCTCTTTCAGTTTCTCTATTAAATACCTCTCTTGGTCCTTTCTCACTACACACTCTACCGCTCGAAACAAGTTACAGACACTGATATACGCTTATTTACTGCTCTCTTCTCCTCTTCCTCCTTTCTGCTATGTCGACGAGACAGACGCTCTGTTGAATCCTTCAAATGCTGCTTTTTTGAGCAGTATACAGGTCTATTTATCTATCTTTACCTCAAATCTTCTTTCCATTTCTCTTCTTTTCTTTGCGTTGTTTCTCTTAAAGGAGTCAATTTGATTTCGTTTTGTTTTGTTCAGAACTCAGATATGGTTTTTGGTTTTTGATTTTTGTTTATTAATCTTAATTTATTATTATTGTTAAGATGAATAAAGTTATTAATGGTGTGGCGGTTCCCTTTTGACTGCGAATCCTTTAAAAGCTCTGATAATCAGTACGGTTTAATCTATCTTTACTCGTAAAGTTGTTGTGAATGTATATCTTTACTCATTAAGAGAAAGTTGTTTTTTTTTTTCTCCAATTTGCGTCTGCATTTGATTTTTCATTCTTTTTGCGACGTGGCGGTATTTGATTGGCTTCCTTGCCGCTGTGGCGAAGGAAGTTGTCCATGGTACAGAAATCGAATTATGAGTAGTTTCTTTCTGGCTTTCAAACTGCATTATCATTCATTTGGAGTCGTGCAAGGTTTCTATTGGTCTTGTACTACTATTTTTTCTTTAAAATAATAATAATCCTATATGAAGTTGATTGTGATGATAAATAATACTCGATTTGCCCAATAATCATAATTGCGATTGGTTTAAACAGAAATTTTCAATTAAAATATCAATGGCCAATTTTTTGAAATCGATTCAAAAACATTGTTTGATGCAGGGCCGTGGATTAACGTTTTTATATTGTTTTTTGAGAACAAGAAAAGAAAGGTTATGTCAACAAAAATGATGACAATGAGAAGAAGGCTGGCTTGCTGCACCTGGGACAGAGAAATTAGCCTGGACTTCGATGAGCAAGACAGTAAGAATTTCAATTTACAAGTACAATTCTTATTTTTTATTTTTTATTTTTTTATATTTTGGTATATAATAGAATTTGAATACAAAGAGCCATATAAATTATATTATTATCATTAGTTTACTACGGAAAGAAACTGAGCTCGAAATTGATAATTTAATTCCAAACTCAATTGATTAGTATCTCTGCAATTGAAGGGAAATTTAGATATTCTCATAGGCAAGCGTTATTATTGCCAGTATTACATGTGATTGATGCAATTTTACCATTAATTAATTTTCTTTTTTCAGCCTAGTTACCCACCACATGGAACCTAAAACCTTGCTTATTTTAGAAATTTGTACATGTTTTTCTCCATAAGATTTTCTAATGGAGGTGTTTGTTGTTTCTATTTGTTTAATCTTACATTTAAAAGTTGAAATATTACGCTTAAGGTGTAGTTTAATGGTAAGTATATATGTGACCTGGTCATAGACTAAGCTTGAATCCCCCCATGATACTCAAAAAAAAAAAAAAAAAAAATTTACTATTAAGACTATTTATTTGAATAATTTACAAACATGGCAACTACTCCTCCCTTCCATTATTATTATTTCTATCTTTTTTTACGTATTTAATTCAAAATTATCTGTCTTTTAAAAAATTTAGTAGTATTGATCAATTCTTTCCAATAACTACGTTTTCTAAAATCCGTCATATCACTTCTCCCATTCTCTCTTTTAATCTGAGGAGTTCGTCTGCGAGACGTCAGTATATGAAAACATTTTATAGGCTATTGAGTTTAAAATTATATTTATTTTAATTAAATATATAATAATAACTTCACTTATTATTATAGTACAAAAATTTTAATTGGTTGGCTAAAGAAGTGGTTTTTATATAACAACATATTTCAAACTAACTTAATACCGACTTTAACCAATTTTACTTTCTTCCGTTCCTAAATATTTATAGAGATTTCACGTGCTTTTAAAAAATTATTTAATTTATTAAATTATAATAATTTATTGAATAAATTAATGATATTATTTTTAATTTATTTAAATTATAATAAATTATTGAGGAATTAATAATTACTATTAGTCACATATAAAAGATAAAAATTAAAAAAAAATTTATTATTTATAAAATCTATAAAGGTGATAATTATTTGAAAACACAATATAGTTTTAAATGTGACACAGATTAAGTATAATTTAAGTCATTTAATTATTTTTTTTATTATGGTGTAAAAATTTTAACCAATAAATAAAAATTAGTCATTTTAAATATATCTCTCATATATACTTGGAAATTTCAAAATATAATTTATCTTATTTTGAGAAGAAATATTTAAAAAAAAAAGGTGGGATTCATATAATGGCAGACCATAAGAGTATATGGGTCCCACTTGCATCAGTTTCCCTTGGTGTGATAGGCATATGTGCCAATTGATTCTCATGCCTCTTATTTATATTGGGATAAGAACATTTATGGCGCGTAAGAAGGGGAGTAATGTCGTCTGTCCCTTAAACTAGCAGACTCACAGCAAACTCTTTCAAAAATTGAATACTTCTGATCCATTTGTATATTTTTTTGGGGAGATGTGTTGTGTCCTGATCCATTGTGTATGTGTTATTTGATAAAAATTGAATACCCTTGACCACGTGTTCTTACATAGTGATATTTTATTTTTTTCCAGATTAATAGTTTTTTTCCCTGTGATTCTTGCTAGCATAATAAACTAAGAAAAACTGTACAATAGCCTCATTTTTTAAATAAATCATCTATTCTGACAACTTTTGATTTAATAGTTAAATTAAAATTCAAGTCATCACGAAATAATAATTATAACAATAATAAAAGATGCCATTTATCAAATCCATAAATCAAACTTGAGAGTTAGATTTAATGTGTCTCATTTCAATACAGAAAAAAAGACTTAAGCAGATAGGTAAGTTGGTCACCCTAATGAATTTCAATTGTATTAATTTATATTTCCTAATTGTTTATTACAGTGCTTTAAGGTATGAGGTTGAACCAGTCTATGGCCTAGTTATTAAGATTTTAGGCAGGTTGGTAGTTGGTAGGTTTGAAGTTTGAAAATGCATTTATATACACGGCCTTAGAATGTGTTTGCTGAATTTAGGCCTTTATGAGTGTGAAACTCACATGTGACCTACGTGACACTCACATGGAGGTCAATATGGATGAACAGTTCACAGCAAGTGAGGAAATGGGATAGATGACCCACTCATTTGGCAGGCGTATCCAATAAGTTGAACTTTTTGAGCATTTTTGTTTAACCTTTCTAGGATGGAAGATTATTATGGAGAGTGCATTTCCAACAACAATAGGTGATAGTGAGATATCCTTGCGTTACAAATGGCAATTTAGTGATAACAAGGACCAAAAGGCAAACTATTTATTATTTTTTTCTCTTATTTTGTTTACTTATTATTTTATTTATTATTTTGTTCTCTTATTTTATTTACTTGTTATTTCTCTTTTGAATGTCCTAAAATATTTGTAAAATTTTTAAATTTATATACTTAAACAATTGTTTTTATTATAATAACTTTTATAATCCTTTATCAAATGAAAAACTTTTGTTACTTCCTCCGTTGCAAAATATAAGTCGTTTTTGAGTAATTATTTTATTTCAAAATATAAGTCATTTGGAGTATTTTAAAAAATAAAAAATAATATTTTTCAATTTTATCTTTATTGATATTAAATACAATAAATACTTTCACAACTAACTGTTGATTTTGAGATAAATGATAATTTGGTTAAATTATTTTTAATTTTGTTATAATTTAGAAAAATTAATTGTTTCTTTAATCCTTATACAAAAACTTTAAGCAACTTTTATTTTAAAACAAATAGAGTAATAATTTATTATCTCAGTTCTATAATATTTATCACATTTGAAAAAATAAATTATTTTAAAATACTTATCACATTTGTAATTTCTAAGAGTAATAAATATTTTTTTTCAAATTTACCATTTGTTTATGATAAATAATTATCACTACAATTTAATAATTTTATTAGAGAACTAATATTAAATGAAGGGTAATATAATTAATTTATCTAATAATTTATTATAATTTAAACAAATTTAATAATTTTCTTAAAAAGTGTGATATTTCGAATGTGACAAGTAATATGAAACATGAGTAGTAATAAATTAAAAGGTAGAAAATGATAAAATAATTTTTGTTGATTAATTTCTTAATATACGTATTTTGTCAAACCATATAAGTAAAATGTAATAAAGATAATATGCATTAAGTTCATACATTGAGGGTTCCACACTTGAAAATTATACTGGTAATTGGATTTTTTTTTTTATTTTTGTAATATTTTAGTGTGTTGCAATAAATGATAATCCTTAATTGCATTAAAGGCATTACAATTAATATGTTATATAAGAACCTCTCTATATAATACCAATCCTATCTGCCAGGCCACTATCTGTGGTCTACAGACTAAAGTATGACAGTTCACTATCAAGAGTTTGCCTTTTCTTAGTGGGTAAGGCGAAGATGTAGATTTGGTGACCTATTGCATTTTATTCAAACTGAGTTGCTATTAAATTTCCCTTTTCTGCTGTGGTCCATTAAATATGGTACAATAGGAAGCTTCTGCTTTCTATCTGTCTCGTTATTAGTAAAATTTGGAATTGCAACGAGACAAATGATTCTTAAAACTCTAATTAAAAAGAAAAACTATATGCACAGACACTAACACTAAGATAGGTTTCCATTTAATATATATCAGATGTGAAAAGTGGTTGGAGCTGAAATCCTTGACTTAAAGTATAGAATATAAAAAAGAATAGGACAAAAAGTAACTCACAATTGTACTACTTGCATTTCCATGTGCTTACATCTAATTTGTCTACAATAAGGACAAGTTTTGACAGATAACTATGGACATCTACATGAGTGGACCTCGTGGGATTATTGCTAGTAGATCTGTAATAGTTTAGGGAGTTGGTAGGAGCGCACATTTGTTTCTACAACTTCTACTTGTCCGGTCAATCATGAGATTGATTTAATAATTAGTAAGTAATCCCTTTGACTCTAATAGGACAAATGAAAATGTCTAAATTTCATCATTTTTATGTGTCATTTCTCATTGGAGGTTTATGTTGTTTATTAAAAATTATTGAGTTTTTAAAACAGTTTCGCAATTGAAAATTTTCAGCAATTTAAAAATTCAGTTCTTAAAATTTCAAGACCTAGTTATGAATTTGGGCATCATAATGAAGCTTGTATACCTGTATGTTGAAATACACCAATGTGGCTAATGGAAATTTTACATTTCGTTATCCATGGCTAGAAGGAATTCATGCACACATATTGCTTGAATCTCAATTGCTATAATCCATTTATTGTCTTGACCTTTGGTATATACTTTAATTATATGTTTCAGGAATAATGACATACAATGGCCTTGAAAATTGCATTTTAAACAATCAATCATATGAAAATGAAAGTGGGACAAGCCAAGGAGATGGATGTATCAGTGACTCCTTGGATGATGATGATTTGAGCTGTTCTTCTAGCAAAGATGGTTTTGGATCATTTTCCTCTAAATGGTTTACAAGTAAGAGGGGTGAACAGAGTTCTGATGATTGGGAACTCTCGGAAAGTCTCCAACATTTTTATGTCAAAGCAAAACCAGCATACACTATTCAATTTTCTGATGTGGAGATAATGAAGGAAAAATTTGCAAAGCTATTACTGGGAGAAGATATAACAGGGGGACGTAAAGGCGTCACTACTGCATTCGCGTTGTCCAATGCTATATCAAATCTTGCAGGTATGGTCTACCGATACTTCAAGATTTTCATATGTTTGTATTTTTTTCATTATGATTTTCTGCAAAACATTTTACTTATTTATAGTTAGCAGTACAATCAATTGTACTTCAGCCTGTTTGGCATAGATAAATTCCTCAAAAGTTTTAGGTATTCTTTTAGAATTTCATATTTTTATGCTTAGGATGGATCAAAATGTTCATTTCACCCCTAATCTCCTAATCGGCACTCAAATTTATGGATTCGATTTAACTAAACTGAATTCTATATTTTGAATTCATAAATAAAAAACAATAGGTGAAAAGTTGATTCAATATTTAAGCATGCCATTTAGTTTTGTCAGGGCTGTATGACTAAATGCCTGGGACATTGCCAGGTAAACTTGCTACAAAAAAAAATGTGTAAAACTGAATTCTCTGTCAGCAAGTAGCTACATTCGCATGAGCAAATTTTAATTTATAGCATGTTGAACCTCCTTCAAGTTTTGTTTGCTTTGATATAATTGCAAGTTCAATCTCTTTTATCCATCAATTCTTAAGAAGCTTGAAAATGTTATATTGCAGCTTCGGTTTTTGGGGAACTGTGGAAATTAGAGCCATTGCCTGAAGAAAACAAGAACAAATGGCAAAGAGAAATGGATTGGTTACTGTCTCCTACAAACTATATGGTTGAGTTAGTTCCTGCAAAGCAAAATGGTGCCAATGGGCGAAGCTTGGAGGTATTCTTTGTTTTATTGGACTGAAAAGTGAAAACAATTTGTTATTTTAAATTTTGTGAGATTCAGAGTTAATATTGGTATTGAAGCAGATAATGACTCCAAAAGCGCGTGCAGACATCCATGTTAATCTTCCAGCACTTCAGAAGTTAGACTCTATGCTTATTGTAGGTGATCTTCATTCCTACATTTCAAATTTCTACATTTTTGCCTTGTTCATATTCACTGCCTCACATTTCTAAACTATGTACAGGAGACGCTAGATTCAATGGTGAATACCGAATTTTGGTACACAGAAGTAGGCAGCCGGGCAGAAGGAAGGGCTAAAAGTGCAAAGCAAAGCAAGAGATGGTGGCTCCCATTGCCACAAGTACCCACAACTGGTCTTTCTGTCTTGGAAAGAAAGAAATTGCTTTATAAGAGTAAAGTGGTCTATCAAGTCTTCAAGGCTGCAAAATCTATCCATGAAAATGTATTGCTTGAAATGCCTGTGCCAACTATCATCAAGGATGCGCTACCCAAAGTAAGCACTTTTTCTCTGTTCTATGAGACCAACATTTTGAATAGCTAGCATTCTTTTAGAAGTGAGCTCCAACCATTGGTTTACTGGAGTTGAATGCTAAAATTGAAATGAAAATAGAAGCGCTAAATTTAAAATTGGCCATATTTTCCCATTTTCAGTCTGGAAAGGTGAACCTTGGCGAGGAACTTCATAAGATCTTGATGGCAGACTCAAAGACAGCTGAGGAGATGCTCAATGCTCTAAATTTAAAATCTGAAAACAGTGCAGTTGAGGTCATTAACAAGCTGGAAGCTGCCGTGTTTGCATGGAAAGAGAAGATTACAGCACAAGTTAGTGGTAAATCCCCTGTTCGAACGTCGTGGTCCTTCGTTAAGGACCCAATGTCAGAGTTTGACAAGACAGAGTCACTGTTAGATAGAGCTGAAGCCCTTCTACAGCAAGTCAAGGCTAGATATCCTAACCTACCTCAATCATTTCTTGAAGCTACAAAAATCCAATATGGCAAAGTGAGTTTGATAATTTGCATAAGCTTTAATCTTTTATATTATTGTTTTTCCATTTGTTTTATATATAACAAATAGTATGTAAGCATCTAAAAATAATAAGCAAGACGGGCATGCACATCGTACTAAAATCTTAATTCATATAAACTTGCCTTCAGTTCTCGTACCACTGTCAGACATCAAGAACAATTAACAATTAGGTCATTGTTTGCAAGTAAGATTTGTGCATAACAACCCGATCTACCTAAGCAAAGGGAAAAAAAAAGTTGAACAGGATTTTGTTGGTTGTTTAGTATTCAATTTGGTTTTGAGTTGAGAAAATTGGTTTGAAACATATAATAGAGTGCACTTTGGTCAAATGTTGGAATAATTCTGGTTTACTAATTTGCTTCTTAGGATGTTGGGCATGCAATTCTGGAAGCATATTCCCGGGTTCTTGGAAATTTAGCTTTCAGAATATTGTGCAGGATAAGTGACATTTTGCAGGAAGATGGTTGTTGCAATCCTAGTTGTCCTGAAGCAAATTGTTGCTTCCTTGGAATAAATGCATCAGGAAGTCTGGGAACTCCACTGGACAAGGCAGATGGAAAGTACCGCGAATCTGATGCTAGTTATAATTCTGATATGGGATTCTCTTATAGCGAAGCTAAATCAAGTTCAGTAAATGCAACACCAAGTAGAAGCAGAGTTTGGTGCATTGGTAGAGAAGCTTGTATAGGCGTGTCTCCAGATACTTCACCATAAGATGCTTTATGAGATATGAATAGATTAAGTGACATTTTGGTTGCCTTTTTGAATAGTTTTGGTCATAGCAGTTGCTGATGAATGTACATTTGTTGCCAACACTATGACACCTACTGTTTCGTATATGATTATAACAGCAATTAAGATTAATTAGTTTACTCTAATATTGTAATAGTCGTAGATATTGGCAATTATATTAATTAGGAATATACAATATATAACCAACATTCCAAAAATATATATAAACTCTAATCTAGAATAATTTTAATATATAAATTAAAATTATTTTATTTCGTGTTGATTTTAACAATTTTAATATATAAATTAATTTAGAATTATTTTTAATGAAATAATAATATATGAATACTAAATTATTTCTAAGACGTTGAAATAAGTACTTTTATTGGAAAAAATATTAAAAAAAAAATATCATGAATAATACTAGAAATCAACATTTCTAAAACTCACCCCCAACCCTCCACTAATTACGTTAAGGAAAAAAAAAATTATAATATATCTAAATTATAATCGGAATGAGTACTTTTGTTTTCAAAAATTAACTATTAAGAGACTAATTTATTTTCTTTTCCCCTTCAAATCCGTTTTTATGTAAGATTAATTTCATCTTTTTCAATATTTTGACAGAAAAATTTAAGTGTAAACAGAAATATTATAATTCATAGTTTTTAAAAACAGAAGTTCTAATTTATTATTTGACTATTAATTTAATAATTAATTTACATATTTCCCTTAAATTAAAAAAAAAAAAATCTAAACGACCCGGCTAATTTAACCCTACCTTGGTCGTTTGGTAATTTAAGATAGTAGGAGATACGAAAAATGGGTAAAAATTATTTCTTTCGTCGTAGTCTGATGGCCAAATCCTAAACTGTTCCTGTCCTCAGTTCAATTCATCCGAAGAACTTCAAGTAAGAATCTTTTATGATTTCTTTTTTCTATTTTCACTTTTCATAGAACGTGAATTGAATAATCCAAATTCTTAATAGAAATTATAGCCAGCTCGATTCGTTTGAGAAGCGATATTATAATACTGGTGTGGAATGATGAGGTGGGACCCCAGTATTTACTTTGTAAATACTCGTATAGTCAAAGATAAAAGAGTACGGGTGGAGCTATTTTTGTAAAATCTCATGTATTTAATAAATAAAAAACTTAAAACGAACAACTATAACCAACTAGCTCTATTTTATTAATGGATAATTATCCATATATATTTATTTAAAAATAAATTTAATAAATTATATCAATTAATTAATAAAATATAATTTTTAATTAACAATAACTATGGTTATTTTAGGATTTTTCAAATTTATTATTCTCATGTTTTGATATTGATATTAAATCTTTGGCTTAGCGGTAATGGAGCCCTATTCACAAGAAATAAAAAAAAAAAAAAAAAAATTAAACAAACGACAAACAGTTCATAAAATCATAACAACTCTTCTTAATGCAGTTATATTGGCTGGAGTTATGACGGAAACAAAACAAAGAAAACAGAACAAAACAAAAAAAGACTGGTCTCCAATTTAATAGTTTCGTATTACGACAGAGAAAGGAGGAAGAAGAAGAAGGTGCCAAAGTAAAGAACAGAGAATTGGCACTATGGATGGGGCATGAACCAACCTATTCGCTCAAAACATTCTACACTGGGATAACACCTGATAATTCTGCCGTCATCCAAGCAGAAATTACCAGATTCACGGCAAACTTTCGGAAGAACAACGTAATCTTGGTAATCCGTATCAGTCGAAAAGTGAATAGAGTTTCCTTTCAATCTAAAGGAATTTAATTCTGTCGCTGGAAGAGAGATTGATGAACCATTATTTCCCACAAACAAAACTTGGTCATCCAAGCTACCACTACCACTACTTTGATCCGTCTTGTAAACTTTAAATTCTCTAGTTCGAAAGTAATAGAAGGACAAATCTTCCCCTTCATCGTTATCAGATTCGAACTGGTCACTAAAACCATCAAATATTTTGTGAAGTATCAACAATTCACCATGGGATGATTCCACCAAATATGGCTTTAACATGACATTTTCGAGAATGGAATAATCTTCTTCTTCTTGAACAAGCTGCGCTAGTTGTCCTCCAAAGCTCAAAAGATGAGGAAAATCAAGAACAAGTTTAATGGTCAGTGTACAGTTTGTTAATTGCATATTAAAAACTGTTTTCTTGTTGATGTAATCGCTACTGTTGATTGAGTCTGGGTCCAGTATGCCTGTAAGGTCTGTACATAGTACATAGAGCGTATTCTTGGAAAATAAAATATCAGTATAAGCACAAACTCGATTGTCCTCTGCTGGTTGAAAGACAGTCCACTTATTGTCATTGGGTTTGCAAATTGCCACAGACGATTCGCAAATGTTTGCTGAAATTATAAAAGTGGATGCATCATCAGATGATAACTCAATTTTATTCATGAATGTAGAGAAATCATAATAGGGACAGCGAGACTCTTCAGGAAAGTCATAATAAGATGGGATAGTGGTGATGGAAGGGAGATGAACAATTTCTCCTGAAATTGGATTTAGAAGCACAAGTTTTGGTTTGGTTGCACTGCCCTTGACAATCAAAACCCAACCTTTAGAAGAAGCACAGCACATCCCTCCAAGAACGGACTTGGGAAGGTTAAAAGTATGGATTTTGCCTGGATACATACTAAAGAAACTTATCTGTTTGTCATCCCAATCATGAGGAAGCAATATCCATGGCAGTTGAACGGAAGCAACTGAAATCGTCTTCCGGATAAGGCTTTTCCATAGCTTGCAAACACAGCTCATCCTTGCACGATCAATTATATCTAGGCGTCCAATAATCATTGCCATGACATCATCAGGAAGTTGAAGCCAACGGCCACCTCCATCAAAATCCAGTTGATTCTGGTCTACTATGAATCCTCTTCCTCTGCTTCTGTTCGCTTCAGGATTAAGATATCTTCTTCTACTAAATAACAATTTGCGGCTAAGTAAAATAACCAACACCAAATTACAGCATGCATGGAATAATAAATCAAGAAAGCCCATTAGGAGAATGCTAGCCGTCGGCGGTAGATATATATATATATATATATATATATTGTGTATAATCTAGGAAAGTAAATCCTAAGAAAGATGGGAATCATTAAATTTCAATAATCAGTGTAACAATAGGAATACTAAGGAACAGTATGAATCCATCTACAAGAGTTTTCAGTTTCCATAGAATTCTAATTAGAAATTTTTAAATAAAAATAATTTACTGAATCGATTTTTTAAATTTTTAAATAATTTTCTTGTGACTTATTAAAATTTTCTTGACTTATTAATTTAATTGCAGTGTTAAAAGATATGAGCAAAACCAGTATTATATTTAGAGCAGAGCCCGTTTAGCTTAACTATTCAGATGAGAATCAGTAAGAACCAAATTCCCTCTTAATATCATTCTTTTAAGGGGAAATTGCATTCATTTTGTAATTAAGCAGTAATATTTATACATCAATGTCTGGCTTTAGAAGTGGAGGCTTGAGGATGGACCGTATATGAGGTTTCAGGTTCTCTAAATTTGTAGCCTTTCGAAACTCCTGAGAAACTTGCCTTAGCCAACTCTCTTAGCTTCTTCAGTTCATTTTTCCTCTCTGCAGTTATGGAACTTGTTCTCTGAGTAACATCCACGGGTAACGGTGAACCAGGACTAAGCACAGGAACCACCATAGCACCATATGTTTCTACAGTAGCTCTTCTTCCAAGTTCTGTTTCTGGACTTGTTTTTGGCCAGTGCTTTCTAGGAAGGAAAGGCAAGATAAGGCCTTTAGCAGCAAACTTCAATCCCATTCTGAAAGAGTTGTTAGGGCAACAGAGCCTTAAAATGCATTTTATTAGAGAATACCACTCATTTATGATTTGAGCAATGAAGGTTAGGAAGAGTAGAACCAACATTATGTATCCTTGGGTTGTTGACTCCAATGGGTTTAAATTTTTGGTAGCCATTGATAAACTAAAAATTGCTGCTTCACATAGTAGAGAAATGCTTTCTGCCAAATGGGCTCCTCTTCTGATGTATGGTTTGAGAGCAATTAGGCAAATGAACTGGAAAATTGTTATTGCCAATGCGAAAATACTTCCTCTTGATGTTTGGGAAGAGGTCGCTCCAGATATTATTCCCAAACTGACTCTTCTTGAAAGATCAAGAACAATGTAGGAACATCTAGCACACCCCAAGATTCTCCTCAATAAGGGTATTTTGATTTCTTCATTCCTTTCATCAGAGCTAATAGCTCTCATACTTCCTATCCCACTCGGACCACTTTCCGTCCACTTAGAAGTTCTTGGGTCATTTTGATCGGGAAAGATGTATAGAGGAGGACCCTTCCGATCTTCAAAAAGAATTCCAAAGTGTTGAATAAAAGAAAGAGAAGAAAGTCCGTGCTTAAAAAACCATTTGCCAGGTGATGGCCTCCCAACAAAGAGGAACCACAGCTTTGTATACCATTTCTCTGTTATATCCCCGTGCATAAATTCCTTGTACTGAGCAGAACTTCCAGAGAAGATAGCAACTGCAAGAAAAAGACTAACTGATAAAATAATTGCAGCTGGAATAAAGAGCAATAAAGCCCCGGTGACGATTCCCCACATTGTACCGCCTGCAAATTTAAAGGTTTTCAGCTAATTAAACACTTGGAAGCAATTAGTTAACTTAGAGACCATATATATGCAAATTCTTACCTCTCACCACAAATGCTGATGACTGAGAGATACAAGGCAATGCAAGAATTAGTAACAGAAGCTCAAACCTCGGAACTGAAAGTATCCCATTAGCCACTTCTCCTATTCTCCATTTCAGGAAAAGTAATATCACGACGTGAATTATAACTAAACTGCCTCCTGCTATGCCAAGCCAGAACAAGTTCATTTCCATGTCTTCCCACCTGTTGTGGAAACAATTGAATTACAAATTAAATTTCTAATAATGTAAATTTAGAAGAGTTCTGATGCTACCCTTTGGAATTCACCATTCTCTTCACCACATTGCTGGCAGACAATGGCTCTCCTCTCTGCAGGACCAATGAATATAGCTAAAACAGAAATTTTAAAGAATCATACATTGACTGTAGATGGTAGATAACAGATACCAACCAAAAAATAAGTGAAATATTCTCTGGAGTTAAGGGGAAGCCCATATGGAGAATCTTTCATGCTTAAATTGTGGTCACGAAACCAACCATTAAGAAATGGCACTTTGGAAGAATCAGTTGTATTTAGATCAAGCTGAGAGTTAGCTCTTTTATGATTAGAAAATCCAAGATTTTGTATGTGCAGATTTTGTTTAGCCAAATAAACAAGGTGAGGCCACGTAGAAGTGCCATCTTTTTTCCAAGGAACCTTTTGACGAGGTATTAGCCACATTAGGCCTTTCGTTGTCTCTGAATATTCAATTGGACGGCTATCTGAGAGGACAAGCACTTGAAGGTGTCCAAACAATCCCTGCAATAATTGAAATATTTGCAAGATAAATCAAAATGAACCATAATGATTTCCATAAATATATATTGCCTTTAGATACTTACATGTAGATTCATCGATGGGTTGGAAGCAACTATGTTAGTACTCTCTGAAGCAAGAGTGCCAATAGCCACAAGATTTGCAGACGATACAGAAAGTGCAGCAGCTGCAAGTGATGTTGCTAATACCCCCGCAGTCACAAAGGAGTGTAGTGCCACTGATATTGCAGGAGTAGAGCCTTTTTGTCCGGTTGAGAACCAAAAACAGGAAATTAATGGTGATACAAGTGCATAGATACATTAATAATTCAAAATCATGAAACTTTGGTGTATTCTTACATTGTTTCACTTGAAGTTGGTTAGACGCCAAATTTTGATTTCCTGAAATGTCATTTACTTTCCCAGCAGGAATGCTGATGAGGACAATGTTTGGAGATACTGCAAGGACAGTTAACGAGTACAAAGCTCTTGAAAGTTCCTGGAACCTAAATGAAGCGAAAGTTAAGGTATTTTTTTGGCAATCTTCTATCATCATGCATTAAGAAATCATTTTGTGTTTACTTGTCAACTACGGTAATTAGAACAGCTTTCACAGCCACTATGCACCTGCCTTGTAAGTTTCCCTCCTTCAACTTTTACCATGGAGGCCTCAAATCCAAAAACTGGCTTTGTAAACTCAGCTATCACGTTCAGGTTGGATACCTTTGTCACATTTGGCGAGCTGGTACTTAGCCCTACTGTAGGCTTCGTCGAGTCTTGAAAGAACAGAAACCAATTAGTAAAATTTGTTAAGCAGTATATCTGCAGATCACAAAATGTAAAATAACTGACCGTAGAGTACTGTAAGTGCTGCAACAGGTGAGACAGTAACGCCTGTCCTGCCCATTACTGATCTGGTTTCTAGTTCAACTGTGATTATTTCGGTCCCCGCCACATTATTGAGCTGCAAATTTGATATCTATCATCACTAAAATGAAAATTCAAGATTCAGTGAAAATGTTTATGATGCTAATATCATTCAAGTTGGAAGAGGTCGCTTACTCGAAAAACAAATTTACGATTCCCATGATTTCCACCAAGAACGGGTAAGATACTACCGGAATTCACACGCAATGCATTAAGAAGTTCTTCTGTTGAATTCATTATGGGAATGCTGAAATCCAAGAAAATTTTCAAGTCGTCCATTTTGTTAGTTGCCAAAACAGTTCTTGGGTACCCATTGATCTCCATCTCATATGATGGAACTGGCATCCATAAATCCACCTGCACCGGTCTTCTATCTAAGACCACAATTCAATCAGGTGCATGTAACAACTGATTCAATACATTTGTACAAGTAAAAGTAATAAACTGTAGACTCACCAATGTGAATAATTATAACAGAACCATTTGTTCTTGTGAAAGTGTTTCCAGCTTTGTCTGTACAGGAGTTATCTGCCATTCTGACAACTAGTCGCCCGTATACACTCTTCAATTGAAGAATTATGTCAAGTCTATATTTTATGTAAGGTTTGATGATCCGTAACGAAGAAGCTTGAACATAAGCAGGACCATCTAATATGACCTAAAACAAAAGGACTATGTCTCAAGTTAACCTAATTATTTGTATACTTTGAACTTAAATGGAATGAACGGAACAAAAAGCAGAGGAAATTAATGTCACATACGATTAGTAAGTTAATTTGTTCTAAGAAACCACTTACATCACAATTTGATGAGTTCAAACATTTGAAGCCACCCATTTGAGTGCAAGCTTCACTAAATGTAACATCAATGGTCACTTTTTCAGCATTTGTGTAATTCTGTTCACTAAATAATACTGCAGTTGGTGGAACTGTATCTGAAATACAATTATGAAAAAACAAATGAAAAGAAATGAAAAAATTTAGCCCATTAATGAAGTTTTTGATTAACACTTTGATCCATGTTCTTGAAACTGAATAAAGATTTAGAATTGGTACTGTGAATAATTAAACAAAGTAAGAATTGATCAAGTTACTAACCAATGAACCACGAATAAGAAGATGAGTTTCTGTCTCCATCATGAGTTGTGACATTGAGAAGAAAACTGTGTTTGTGGTTCACTGTTAAGTTCTTCAACACCATAGTATCAGCTAGACATGATCTCAATTTATGGCCATCAAGCTGTTCAAATTTGAAATTTCAAATCAAAATTCCAGTAAGGAAAATGAATTCAAGCCATCTATTGCTTAAAAGAAAAGCTGATAAAATCACTTATATACTTTTACATATCAACGTTAACCCATATTGCTAGATATGTATTACCATGATTAAGCAGAGGGAGACAAATTAAGATAGATAGGAAAAGAGTCCCACCTCACAGGAAATGAAGCATCCACTGTTCTTACAGGCATTTGAACCATCTGGCCTTTCTACTGAGTATCGAAAAACAGCAGTAGAGAACCTTGAGTATTTTGGAGGAGTTCCATGAAAATGGATGATAACGGTTGACTCAGCTGAGTCTAATGCACCTATTGATATCATTGCAATACAAAAGACTAGTTTAAAAAATAACAACAAACCCATTTCAAAAGCTGCAATATATCCTTGCACTTCACATTTAACCCTTGAGCAAGAAATTGGAGAGAAAAACAACCCAAAAAAGATATCTTTTTGTTTGCAGAGAGAAATAAGAGCAGTAGTTGAAACCAAAAGTAGCTTGGGTAACTAATGTTTCCTTACGAATTTTGAGGAACTGAAGGAAAAGTTTTAGGGCAACTACCACAACTATTATTGTCAGTATAATAACTTCTTATTTAAATTTGTTCACATTCTTCATCAACTACCATAGTCAGCTCAAACCTACACTTTATCTTCTGCTCATTATGAGTTTTTGCCTCCCTATTCACCTAAAAAGAGAAGAAAAAGAAAAAGGTTATTTTACTTTCTTAATATAATTATCCGCTGGTGATGATTTAAAAGTAGTAAGAAAAGCATTAAAATGATGTAATTAAGATGGTGGAAGACCAGATTAAGCAGCTGCTGGTTTAAGCTTCAATGATGTATATAGACTTAGATGGTTGACTATTTTCAAACGCTTTCAAAATTTAATACTATTTTTTTTCCTTCGCATGATTTAAAAAAGGAAAAAAAAAATTAAGGAAAGTGGTATCACAATGCACCAGCTGGAATAGTCTAATTCTTACTCTTAATCTGATTAAAAGCAGTTAATTCACATTAAATTTAAAATATTTATAAATAAATAAAAAAATACTTTCCTTTTCATTTTTAGGCCCACTAATAAAATAAAAGCTAATTACTCCTTCCGATCCATAATAAAATATTTGATTTCCATAAAAAAGAAGGATAATTAAAATGGTTAAATTATAATTTTTATTTAATTATATTAAATATCATATCTTGATCGATAATCAAAATTTAATTAATAATAAAAATGTACATATCAAATTATAATAAAATAGGAAACTATAAAGATTATTTTTTAAAAAAAATTAAAATAGAACTAAAATTTAAGACAAATAAAAAAGGGAAATGACGAGCATACCTTAACGGCACGAAGGTAATAAAACTTATAGTGTTGCACATCAAGTTATAATTTAATGATAAATGTATATATAATTTGTCAATATATATACATTTTTCAATATTTAAAAAAAAAATTAAGATTTTAAATTGCGATGCCAAATATGGATGTGAAAAACATATATAATGTGAGGAAAATTATCAATATAATTTTTTTTTTTTAATATATGAGAGCGAGATTACAACGTATATTTCATTTTATAATATACTTAATAAGTCAGTCGTTTGAATCTATTTCAATTTTAATTTAACATTCCTTAGTATATTTCAAACATTAGTTCTAAATTAAATTCTGAGTCGAATCAAGTTCAAATCCTAGATTCTCTAACCAATTTTCTAACTATACACATTTTAATGACGTACTACCTTTGTTCTATAATAATTGTTATATTTTGAATTTCACATTTTCTAAGAAATTTATCAAAATTATAATAAATTATTGAGCAAATTAATTATATTACTCTTAATTTAATACTAATTATTTAAAAAATCATTGAATTGAAATAATAATTATTGATTATAAACGTGAAAAAAAAATATTTATTACTCCTTAAAACTAGGGATATGACAACTATTTTGAAATAAGACTATTTTCTCAAATTGACAGATATCATGAACGAGGCATTTAAAGGGAAACGTCGCTTGTACTTTATACACAAAGCAATAATATTTGCCTCGAGCAATGCCAGCAGTTGACATTTGAGACTGGCAGCCAGAAACCATTAAGTCTCAAAATTTATGGTAGGAGAAACCTGTGGTGCTCCTAAGACATATGCTCCTCGTTTAATGGTTCAACCACAAAATGACAAATGTACATTTAAAGTTAACCTTCAACGAGACACAAATTAATCATCTCTATGGAAAATAACGGATCAGCAGGACAAATAACTAGAACAAATGAGCAATTTTTAGTTCTCACCGTTTCTTCATAATCAATTTACAAAAAATATGGATGCTTACACTAAGTTGTTTGGGAGGTGCTAAATCGCCAATCAAAAACTGACAATTCAGCATAAGAAGGTAAGGTATCCAACGTTGAAACTGTTTGAAATGTGGTTCTGTACAAGTTTTGCCTCTAAGTGGCAGAAGGGATGAGATCTTCAGATGCAGATTCGTTATTGTCTTCCGCTACCATCCAGTGTAATTTAGGTCCCTGAACAGTGAACATTGCATCAAGCAATAATATAATGTCAAACTAATTCAGGACCTACTACACTCATACCACATTCGTCTTAAACCTGTGTAACTAAAAAAACTTCTCAAGGACTTTAAAGGGCCATGAATCCATGCTTTTATGACAAATATCTGCAATTCCTTCATGTATCTACCTTCTAAATTTTTATTTGGTATGCAAATTGCTCCCCAATTTTAATAATATATAACCCAAAAGGATGGTAGAAATGCAAGTTCACAGGGAGTGATGCGATGAATAATTAAAAATGAGTATTTTAAAAAATAATTAAAAAAAAAACAGTTCAGGGAGAAATTCAGTTACCTTCCCTTGCCGTATGATTTTTGGGGGAACTCCTGTCATGTCAACCACAGTGGAAGGATCAGCCACTCTTACACCACCATCAACAACAAAATCAAGTCCCTGTGCTTGTCAAAACATGGCCCAACTATTAGGACAAAAGAAGGATTGACCCATAACAATAGTATTATCTAACCCCAGAACATGGGTCAGGGCTAGAACTGAATCAGTATTTTAGTTTTCCAAGACCCAATCCAAAATTGAATATTATAAAGTAAATAAAATATTCTTGTACCATAATTATATGCAAGCTTCTTTGACAATGAAAAAGCATTTCATGGTGTAGTGGTTTGAAAGACCACACATCCTTAAGAACTGAACAGCCATTATTAAACAAATTAGACATACCCAGAAAAACACAGTATTTCAATAGTTCCTTTTTCTTTTTTTTTTTTTTTTTTTTGTTCTCTCCATTCCTCTCGTTCTATACTTTCTCTGTAAGCAAACTATTTCGATAGGCAAAACACCACACTAAAAACGCCAAGTGCCGCCATATAAGTAATAAAGCTGCATGAGTTCCTATCCAGAAAACATCTTATAGATTACAACAGACACCTAAAAAGCATGTGCAAATAAGCCACTATTTGGCATATTTAAGCAAAAAAGCTAATTAAAACTCAACCAATGACAGCCAAAATAGCTGAGAATCATAATTTACGAAGTTGTTCAAAAAGTGCAAATCAAGCGAACGTAAACTGATCTTACCTCTGGTCCATATATATCAGCAATTACAACAGGATCTATCATCCACTCATTATCCTTGGGCCACTTAACACTGACACAACAAACATAAATTCAGTATAAAATCAGACTAACAGAAGGTCCTTTTTAGCGCATCCACATAATCAATCATAATGTTATAAGATGTGTATGCAAAACTGTGCACGTTCTTCAATGAATTGTTAAATCATCCAAAATATCCAAAAGAACAAAAAAATAATGAACATATAAAATCAAACCAACCTTGTGGATATAAGTGGTGCATCCATCTTTTCTAGGATTGCTTGACATATGGCATCATCGGGCATTCGAACACCAATATTTTTCCTTGAAGCATATTTGGCAGTTGGAGTCCCATACCTCACACACTGTTTAGGTAATTCTTTACTTGCAGTTAAGATGAAAGTATACTGCCACAGAGAAGCAAAGTTATGTCTCAGCAAGCATTCAGCATGCGGAACCTACTGTTCACATGAATATCAAATACAAAGAATAAGTTCTTTAAATGCCAGGAAAAGAAATGCAAAACCGAAAATAGGCTGGTTAAACTGAAAAACTGAATTATGCAAAATATTCTCAAGATGGCCATTAAATTCATTAAGTTGATATTCCCAGGGAAAGTTGTCCTATTGTCTACTCATCAAGGCAGAAAATATAATAAAGCTATGAGGAAAACAAAATTATTATCTGTGGTTCAACACCTGCAAGGCGAAAACCATTGGGTGGTGAGTCCCAACTAAAGTTCCGGTCATAGTCTTGGTGTGCACTAGGATGCCTCAAATGGGTATTTTAAATTTCTTCCTATAAGCAGTAAAAAAAGATCAAACAACATGCTTACAGGTCCAGGCAAGCATTGCTTGACAGCTCGAAATATATTTGCATGTCCTTGGCCATCACCACGAGGGAACCCAGTCGTATATATGTCTATGTCTCTCAAAGAGTGGCATAAGATGCTAAGAGGCTGCATAAATGACAATATTGTTATCAAAAAGCATGCACAATAAATGCACAGCAGATAATAATACAAGAGAGCGAGACGATCCATATGTAGAATGCATCAAAGAGTGGCTTGTTCAATGTCACACCAAAGCTTCTACCAAAGCAATTAGGGTGGTGCTCGAAAAGAAGAAATATTCCTTGCCTTGGACGGTTCTATATTTTTTATTCTGCAAAAGTGAACATACAAGCTATATGTCAACTGGAGATTAACCTTAACAAATAAAATTTCTAAGCATTAAGCTAATACAGATCTTAAAAAAAAAAAAAAAAAAATACAGAGTGTACCTACGAAGACGTTCAATGGCTGCATGGCTTTTCAAGTGACACACTATGGCATACCTGACCACAAAAGAAGAAAGATCAGGAACAATCAAGATAGGATAACACAATTAACATGATTCAATTTATTGCACTCAACAGTGAACCAAGACAAGCACAAGTTAGGATGAGCAAGAGTCATCCATAACCATAATTTGATCGCATAAAGGACACATGTAAAGAAAATAACAAAAATTTCTCAATCTTTTTGTTAATTCAAACTTTAATTTTTTTTTTTTAAAATTCATCATTTATGAAAATTTTCAGATGTAGCATCTGCCAAAAACATCCATCTTACCGAAATTAGATGCCTAACCCTGCATCTCATAAGCCAGAGAATAGAAATTTCCAAAAAAATGTAAAACAAACATGTTTCGAGGAACCAACAATCTTTAATAATTGCTTTTTCTCTCTGTTTTCACTATCCTGATTAACTAAATGGCTGAAAAAAATAAGCATATATATGCTTCTGTTGATGAGAAAACTAAAAGAAATAAATTCTAAATGCATACACATAGCATTCAAAATTTTGAAATCCTAGTATAGTCCCCCAAAAAAAATGAGAACAAAGAAAAGAAAAAAAGAGACATGAAAAGTCCACGTATTACTTCAACAGAGCAGAACAACAAGACTTCCAATATGCACATTAATCCAGAATATTCTCAATTCCAGAAAACTTATATCAAATTTATACGCACAAAGTATATCCTCCTGGCCATCAAGAAACTATAATTTATGCAAGCAAGAGATATAAGGATAGAAGACAGTGTTGAGAAAACGTACAAAGTATCCGTAGGAATCACTCCGACAGCTCCCTCCTTCAAAAGTTCAATGACTGGATCTAACTTCCAACCATCTGCTCCTGATGGATCAGCTTCCACATAAAGCAAGCCATCCTCCTGAAATTATCATATCTATTATAAGTAGAAAATACATACATCTTCATGAGGCCATCAAAGCATTTATAGAATGGAAGGGATTCCTAAATGCTACGAACATTATTTGTTATATACTAATCTTTTAGAAAACAAGCCGTAAAGAGAAACACATATAGTGATATCATAGACGCCATGAACTTATTCCAAAAACTGATTTTGCAATCAGTTTAATCTTAAGGAACATCGAGACACCAAACAATATGTTTAATGGAGCTTCAGGGTTGGCATCCAGAGGAAATATAAGGATTAGCATCATATGCTCAGCAATTTCACACTGCACTCGTGGGAAAAAAGGTCAATTGGTATATCATGTAGATAAAAGCTAATAAAGATCAGAGTACAGGAAAAAAATATTTACTATTTGAGACCTCATAATGGCACTCAACTGTTCTTAATTTAACTATTCGCATCACTCATGTTCCGTTCAATACCAACTGAGCTCACAAACATCAGATATCACAATGTGAATTCCATTTTTTTCTCATATATTTTCTCCCACTTTCCCGGATACCAAGCAGGCCTTTCACAGTGAAATACTGAAATTACAAGCGATCAATTACCAAATTAAAAATAATCCGGTCCTTAAAATGACAGAATATTAAACAATTGCTTTAATATACTCAAATACTGTTATCTTCAATTCCTTTTGAAGCGTAAACTAATCCTTCGTTTTTTATGCTTTGCAAAAACCAAATGATGTACTTTAGAAGGCGCGAAAAGTGAAAAACTGGGATTATATTTAGAAGTGAACGAAAAAACGACCTTAGTAAAACGAGGAGCTGAATACTTGAGACGCTTGGGACTTCTTTTAGCGGCCATAGCTAAAAGACGGAGGCGAGGGGGCTTGGGGGAGTCAAAGGAGACACGGCTAGGAAACGGGGAGACACGACGCGAAGGCGCCGCTAAGGAGGGCAAGAAGCAGAGTGACAATTTCATTTCTGCCAACTTTTCCATGGAATTTCATTAATTGAAAAGGAAGAACGAGATAAAAGGATTTATATGATGCCTAATGGCTAATGCTTTCATGAACAATCAAGAATCAATATGAAAGCCTCTCGAACTATTGTTCATTTTTTTTTACCAATAAATTTCCTTTTTTCTTAATAACATTTAAAAATTGTTATATATAATAAAGCTAAAAAATAAAAATAAAAATTCACCAACGGTGATTGTGAAAAAGGAAAAAAAATATATAAATGGTCTCTAACTTATTGTCAATTTTAAAAACTAACCATGAAATATTTAAACTGGGATACCGATTTTTATTTTATCCCTAAGATACTATTTGAAATAAATAAATCATAATATAAAATTTATTTATAAATAAATTTATTAATTATTTAAATTAATAATTTTTTTGCGTTAATTAAAAATAATTATTATGATAAATATTATTATTTATTTAATTAATTAGCGTGGAATATTAGTGTACTAAAATTTATTATTTACATTTTAATAAAAAAATGACAAATTACTATATTGTACATAATAAATATAATTGATATTTATTATTTATTTTTATTAAATTATTATGCCATGGATATTATGAGAAATAAACACAAATAAAATTTTATATAATAATTTATTTAAAATATAATTTTATAAATTGAATTGAATTTATTATTTTAAACTGTTTCCATCCAAAATTAGAGTGATTTGAGGTGAGAGTTGTTACATACACTACAAATTGATTTTCACTATAAGATTTTCATTTAGTAGGTGCTGCATGCAGCTGTTTGAGCTTCTCAAACATTATAAACAATCAACTGAGGAATCTGATAAACTGAATGGTTATACAAACTTTCTTTAGCCACTGCTAGAGTATAGGAAATTGAAGCCAATAGCAAATACATAGAATGCAATAAGTTGAGGGGGAAAAAAATCTCATAAAAGTGTCACTAGGCAAAGATAATACTTCATAACCCTATCGCTTATTTATCAGTTTACACTCAGAAAACATCAGTAAGGTCAAAAATCAACCACCAATGAAAGATCTCGTGTTTCCCAATGTTCTCTGCAAAGACCACCCAAAACTCCGATGAACATTTCCGAGAAACAAACCATTTCTTTGCTTATCTTGGAGGAGTTGGAGGGGGAGGAGGCATCTGGGATTTTGCAAATCCAACCCAAGCAACAATACCAACAGCTAGAATTACCCATCCTAATATGTCATACTTGAGATCATTGTCTTTCTTCTTTTTTGAACCCTGAAAAAAGAGACAGAAGCAGGCAATGAAGCAATCAAAACTTCAATTTAGAAGCATCTGCTGGTAAGGAAACTGAGCATAACCCTCGACGACGATAGCAAGATGGACATCAAATCATGACAGTAGGTGCATAAACGATTCGATATGATAAAAGCCAGAGATGGCAAATAGGCTTAAATATAACATCGTTACCTTAGCACTTGATGAAGTAGAAGGCCCAGAAGCAGGTGCAGCCCCCATCGTCTGTTGAGCTAAACCATGCTTATGAATCTCTGCATGTAATTCTGGAGCCTATAGATAGATATGAAATGGTTTGTTTTACCAGTCAGGTGCCCAAACCATAGTCTGAAAAACAAGACAGCTAAAACAAAACCTGAAAAATTTCAATACATTGCATTGAACACCATCATACAAGGCCTAATCAGTCATCAGCTAGAACTCACATTTTTCAAGAAATTATTGCTCATTAATTCCCTAGTCATGGTAGATCTACTAGAACATGATCAAGTCCGAATCAGTTAAACCACCAAATGAAAATGGTTAAATGCTCTGCTTAGGGCCAATAGGCCTTCATATTTATTTCTCAACATGCCCAGCAACAATCAGCTATCAACTAATGGACCAGAAGATGTTTTAAATTACAAGAGCTTGAAGAAAGAACAAGAGTTGTAAAAGGTCATAGCAGTTTAGCTATTTCAGGGTGTCATGAAAGAAAGAAGCATCTCTTTGGTTTTGAAATTACAAGAGAGTCCAAAAGATGACATTCCATAAAAAGAGAAGGGTTGTAAAAGGTCAGTGCAGTATAGCCACTTCAGGGTGTCATACAAAGTGTAATATATATATATATATATATAATTTTATCAAAAGATACTAAAAATTTAATTACAAATAATGTATTTATATAAATTTTAATTAGAAATCATATATTAAACACAAAATGAAAGAGAACCTAACGACTTGTATAGTTGTCAAGTTCAAAACTATCAAACTATGAAGTTAAAATTTTAAAATAAAAACAGAGTAAAACTCAAGCCATTAAATTTCCTGTCCAAATCCATATTCATTCATTAGCATTTCCAAACTCAAGCCCTTCATCATCTTCATCTTCTAACGTAACTATATTTTCTTGCTCTTCTTTCTCTAAATTAACTTTTTCCACTCGTTTGAAGGGTAAGAGAATTTCTAGACATGAAAATCAACTTGAATTGTAAGATTTACGATGCGTGACAACAAAAGGATAAGAGCAAATACCTTAGAAGCCACTTCCAAAGACTTGCGATAAATTTCATTCTCTGGATCCTACAAGAAAGCAAAACTATTTTCATAATGCATCTACAATCAAAGAAAATATACAGAACTAATCAACACTGTAAAATTACATTAACATTTCACCAGGAAAATACCTCATCAACAGCGTGTTGTAAGTAGACGGCTGCTTTGTCAAAAAACTCCTTAGCCTCGTCTTGATCAGGGGTTAAAAATGCAAAAGAAGTATAAGCATTTCCTAGGCACCAAAGAGTATCATGTTTCTTTGGATGAACCAACAATGCCTCCTCCAACTTAGATATGCCATCTGTATAATCAATCAATCAGCCCAACATAACAAATTTAACACACTATGACTATTCAGCAAAGAAAATAACAATTCTTTCAAAGCTGCATATAAAAGAGATTACTTAAAATAAACATTTCGGAAACTCTAGAGAAGTTTACAAAAATATGTTGGCAGAAATTTTTAGGCACCAATCCCATTTACAATTCTTCAGTTCATGCGCAAATTTATGCTGTAAAGATAATTAATTAAGCAACCCACCTAGTATCATCTTCTTCGAATCCGGAACATTCTGAAATTGAGCCAGCTCCAGCAGAGCTCCCCCCCATCTCGTTAAATTCTGTAATTGAAATCAATATTAAAAAAAAATATTTAATTTCAAATCATCCAACAAATGAGTAATTAATTGCAAGAAAACGCAAAACCACGTTAAAAGTCCCAAACCCATTTATGGTACTTGAACAAACTATAGAATACCAATATAAAAACCTAAAAGGTACAAAATAGATCCAATGGTCGCAATCTGTCACAGTAATAAAGAGACGAACCTCAGCATCGAGAGGGTCCTTGGCGTAGGTAACCTCAGCGGTTTTACGAGCATGCTCAAAGAACAGTATTCTGTCAAAGTCGTTTTGCATGTCCATGATATCTGATTTCTAGGGTTTTTGATAAATCTCTCCGCAATAGAGAGAATTCTTTTACAGTCTTGTGAACTGCCTTGTATATGCTTTTCACTGTATATAGGCTACAGCCTCCACTCCAGGACGGCCCAATAAGCTAAAAACCTAATTACCTGTTTGGCTTAGCTTCACAGCGGCTGCAGATAACGGATAACATGTTAAATATTGATGTCTAATACATTTTCATAATAATCATACAAAATGAAGATTAAAAATATTTTTATATATTGATATAAGGTACATATATTATTTTTAATTTTCATATGTAACTTAAATAGAAATTTATCATTTTAATAACTATAAATAAAATGATAAAATAATTAATTTGAAAAAAAAATCCTTTTATGTAATGAAATTTAAATGTAATATAAATATAAATTAGTTACTAATTATGAAAACAGCAGCTAAATTAAAATTTTATTAATTGTTAATTACCTATTAAAATTTATAATAAATGCATATTTATAATCTAACTATTAAATATGAATAAATTGTCAACCGTGAATCCCTTAAACCCGCTTTTAAGGCTCTGTGATAATAACATTTTAGTGTAAATCATTAGTGTCTGAAACTCCTTACTATGGATAACCTAATGCAATTTGGGATTTAGTTACAGTTAAAGTTTACTCTTCTCCCTTTATAGGTGCATCTAGTCGAGATCGAATTCGAGAGTTTTTTCTAAATGTCTCGCTTATATTGTCAATTGAGTCACAATTCGTTGATTGTGATAAAAACTTTTTAAATAATTTTTAACGTTTTAACCAATTGTTATTTTGAATTAGCTTTTAAAGGTTAATATAGCGTTGTAAGATATTAATTCATATAAAATTTAGTTTTTAGTATTATTAAAAGCTACTCAAATAGCTAAAACCATATTTGACAATATTTTTTTAAAATAAAATAATATTTATAATATTCGGTAATATAGTGTTTGGATTAATTTTTATATATTAAAGATATGCAATGTTTTTATAAAAATCTAACCAAACAGCTAATAAATAAATATTACTAAAATAGTTAATAGCTACTAAAATCAATAGTTTTATTGAATATATTTTAAGTGTTACTCATCAACTAAATGCTATTATTAAAATAGTTAATCTTATTAAATAAATTTTAAATACTACTCAGCAGCTAAATCTTATTAAAGAAAACGACTAAGAACTGATAAAATAATTAATGTTAACGGGTCTTTCATCCTTCAGGACGTTTATCTAAAGCAAAAGTGGGATGGTGATGACTGATGACTCTTACGCGCGGTTAATTCATGTGTGAGGGACCGCCTGAGTTTACGACGTGGAGGCTTTTGAGTTTGAAAATATTGCGTAATGTGCATTAGTACACGCGTTCATTTGAGAGATTTTTTTTTTGTTTAATGACACGTGGACATCGAAAGGCGTCTATCCAGGCCCAGCCCAGAAAACTACGACCCTAACCCGATTAAGAAGAAGAACATCGACCAGTAGCAGTGGATGCTTATGCGTGGGCACGAAAATATGAAAGTCGAACCTAATCATTTTTAAATAGTTTTTAAATCCCCGGTTTTAATCCATTCTAATTTAAAAACGAATTTAGATAATTTGGCCCTTTTAAATTTTTAGTTAAATAAAAAAAATTAATAATAAATAATAATATTAAATAAAAAACTAAAAGAGCCTTTCAAAAAAATAAAAGACAGTAAATTAATAATTTCAAAATTTATTAAAAAATTTAATTACACAAAATATAAATTTAAATTTTTTTATTAATATTTAATTTCTATAAATTTAGATTGGAAAATATGTTAAAAAATGAATTGTACTTAATTTATATATATTTTTTCAATTACATTGACTATGCATTTCTTAATTAGAATATAAAAAAATTACAGTTCATATAATTCACTTATATTTATTTAAAAAAAAATAACTCATTTACATTAATCACTGTTATCACCAATTAGTTTTATTGATGATATATATATACCTATATCGTATAAGATTTAAATTAAAAATATTTAAATGAGAAGCAATTTCTTTTCTCTTTTTCAATTTATAATTTACAAAGTTACATTTATATTAATAAAATTTAAGATAAATAGTAAAGTTACTGCATTTAATGATGAAAAATAAAATTAATTTAATAATTAAAAATTATATGTGAATTATGATAATTTTTTAATGATTTTAAAATGGAACCGCCGGTTTCAAATAGAAAATCAAACCGAAAATGCTTATATTAATTTTCAAATATAGAGAATTGAAACTGAACCTTTAAACCGTCTATTTCGATTATAATTTGAAACCTTGGATCGTTAGCCAATAATTCAATTTCGAGTTTGGAATCTAATTGAAAACCGAAATGCCTACTTCTATTGAGAGGCCCATAAATGGCCCAATTATTGGGCTAAAATCACTATAGAAAGATTTCAAGGCCCATGGCATTTTGCATTATTTTGAATGGGAGAATCATTTCATGAATTACATAAGTTTCTTAAAATAATTATGAAAAATTTGCAAGATTCGTAAAATTCTAGCAAGGAAATTTATGCTCAAATGACAAATATGAGGTGCAACCATTATGAGATTATGAAATTTTATTCATTAGTTGGTATATATTTTAAAGAAAATTTCAAATGGGACTATGGATTTCTTTCACGTGGGGTGATGGATTGAATGATCAAACTCCACTTTTATATGTATTCATTAATATTAATACACAAATATACAATTTTATATGGAAGGTGTCATTTGAAAAAAAAAAATAAATATTAAGTAATTAAAAAATTAAAAATTGAATTTTAAAGAGCTAAATAATATAGTTTAAATTATTTTATGTTGTATAAATTAGTTTAATTGGAATTTTTTAAATAATAAGTTGATAAATATTAGTATTTCATAATTACATATCAAAACATAATTTAATAATAAGTGCGTAAACGGTCTGATAATAAATTTATGTTTGACTTTCACATTCCGATGCTAAAAAAAAAAAAAAGAATAGCATTACATAATTTAAAATATTAAGAGTTAAAAAACTTTAATTTAAAGAATTAAGTAGGATTATCAAACATTAACTACCTAAGTTAAACTATGCGACAAATGGTTTCTCTATCTATATGTTTGCAAATTGGTCACTTTTCATGAAAGATACATTAGAAATTAATGAAAGGTTCCATTGAAATTGATTCCACACCATTTCAGTTACACTGCAACCAATCCCACCAACTATATATTCCGAAAACTAATATATATTTTGGAATATTATGAAATATTTATTATGCCCTTCATCTGAAAATGTCAATAAATAAAATTTTAAAATATATATGTGTATGTGTGTGGGGTCCATGTCTGTACCCTACGAGAGACATAACAGGCAGCTTCAAAACGACAATTCGGATTTGCTAAAATTATTGACTTCATGGAACAATCGATATGGACACCTTAGCTTGTAAGAAAATGATTTGCCAGCTAAATTTTAGACGTGAGTTGTACAATTCTTTGTCTAATTAAAAATCTTTTAAGTACAGGATTGCCCATACAATCTGTTAAATTTTCTGCGGTCAATACATATGCAGTGGACATCGAATCAATTTATTTTTATATATTCAGATTGTATTATTAATTGAGTCATAATTCATAAATTATGATATTTTACGGTGTTCTGAATAATTAGTAATAATTAGTTAGCTCTGTGAGACTCTATTGAGTGTCTGTCTCATTAAAAAAAAAAAAAAAACTTTAAAATGAGATTTTAAAAAACAAAACCATAAAAGCTTCTCTGCAAATTCAAATTCAAATTCAAAATTCAATTTTCAGGCTGTTGGAACTTTCGCAAGTTGAAGATCAAGTGGTGCATGACGTCATATTTTTTTTATATCAACCGATCAAACGGTGCACGATCGCTGTTCCATGGTAATGCCTAGCTGGAGTGGAGTCCTTGACTAAACAAGTGGAATTTCCAATTATACTTTTTTTAATATATGATATTTCACTAAACTGATGATTATGAATATTATAAAGTGACAGCAGGACTATAAGCATAACTATTTACAAAGTTGTTCAAAATTATTTAATCAATCTAAGTTTGAAGTTAAAAATTTTGATTTATCATTTTAAGTGAATTAAAATTTTAAAATGGTACGTAGACATGTGTTATGAGTTAACTTAAAATTAATAAATACTATTTTTTTGAATTTTTTTTTCTTTTTGTATATTTTAAGAAAAACTTTTATTACTCTAATTGTAAAACGCATCGTTTCATCCCTTAGAAACTGTGTTCATATTGCAAACCGTCCATCACGGCACGTGGTGGAAAACTAAACAGCGCTTGCACGAACTTCCCACTCTCAATTGCCGGAAGTCACTGACCACCAAAAACAACAAGAACGAAATTTAAAACAAAATGGCATGTTAGAAATTTCTCAGACCCATTGAGGGCGATTTCGGGATACCAAGTCATAAATGTAGGTGAAGATCCACTTCGGAGCTTCTCTTTCTCAATGTGTCGTGTCCTACGGGTTTCACAGTAGAGCAGATAAAAGAAAAGGTATGTTCTCTCTCTTCCTCATTTGGATCCCCAAATCTAGGGTTCTTAAATCTGGTAAATTTTGCATGCAAATCATTTAAATCGGAGCTTCGTTTTTCATTTTTAAGCTTTACAAATCCAAGGTTTTCACTTAGCTCGGTATTTTCACAGCTTATTAATCGTTATTTTTTTCAGTTTATTTTATTTTTTTATCGTAGGTTCTGCGGTTTTTAGTTATTGGCTGGAGTTGTTTAGCTTCGTCTTGTTTGAGTTGATTAGTTAATGTTGGTAGATTTCGAGCTAGATACTGTTTCTAAACCCAACTCATTTGTTTGACCTTGACTTCTACATCATATGCTACTTTTGGGTTTAAAGGCGTTTGGACTGTGAGAAATTGGTCTTAAATAGAGGGGAACGATAGATTTTGAGTTTTTGATTCTGTTTGCTTGGTAATTTTAATGGTTCTTAATTAATTTGGCTTTGAATTTAATTAGTTTGTATTTTTTTTTTTGCCTGCGTGTCTTTGTTTAGTGTTTGTTTAATGTGTGGCAGAAATGGGCATTGGTTCCTTAAAATTATATGGGCTTAAATGAAGTGCTACGGTGGCTTGGGTTTTCTGTTAAAAGATATGATTGTGTTGCTTTCCATGGCCTCGTAACAGTTCAAATGGACAGTTTGAACTGTTGCTTCGTTTTTTGTTGTGCGGCTTGTGCCAACTGTGTTTTTAAACAATCTGGGTAGAAATTGAACGTTGAGGTGCTTATTTGATCTGATAGTAGATGCCACTTTTTTTCTGCCTTCAATAGCACAGAAATAAATATTCTTCTCAGGGTATTTGTCTGGCACTTCTCTGGAATTGATTTCTTTGCATTTCTTGCAAAATTGACAAATTTTAGTGGGAACATTTGAAAAAATTACTTCTTCTTGGTTGTTTCAGTTTTGGTTCATTATTGGTGGAAGACTGAAATTGGCTTATTATGAGTTTTCATCCCTAAACATTTCTAAGTATGATCCATGAAAGTGTATCCTGTTCCCTCAAAGGTGTGCTTCTTTCGGTCTTGTGTGCCACATGATTGTTGTTGCTATTCTGGTTCATTTTTTTTCAAAAAATGTATGAGATTCCCTCAATTATAACTCGTCCCTTGTTCTGTTAATAACTATTCCATTTTTTATATTGGATATCATATTATAGAATGTGTGGACTGAACTTTTAGATTGAATTTTTATGAGAAATGGGTGAATCAAGTGTATCAAACATATCTCACTTAATGTTCAGGTTGAACTTTTTGACTTTTGATGTGATTATTTATTGATGCTCTCCATTTGTAATAACCGCTGACCGGGTTTTGTTTGAAGCTTTATCTTTTTTTGCACTTGAATTTAACTGTGGCTGACAGCTTCTGTTCTAAACTGATTTTTCTTGGTCATTCCTTTCTATGTTTTGTGAAGATCCGTCTTGTGTGCATTCTCAGCTGGATTTGCAAGATGGAGAACATGCATAGCTTTTGGCAACTGGGAGATGAGCTTCGAGGACAATCAAAAGTCTCAGAGGATCACAAGTGGTTCATGGCTGCCTCTAAATTGGCTGAGCAGACAAGGTCAAAGGGTGAACGCATGAATAACCTTGATCTTTCAAAGGGTCTGGCAGAAATAAGGCCAAGGGAAAAGATTGGGTATCAAGAAGATAATAAATTTGAAACCCTTAACTTTAATATGCTGAATTTGGAAACCAAGATGGCAGAAAATGTGAGCAAAAGTTCTTTCAGGAATGGTGTTTACAATATGAATGCAGTGTACCAGAAAAACAACATAAACAATATTGGAAATTTGACTGCTAGCAAGTATAGTGGCAACATTCAGAATGTCAAAGAGCCCAACAACAACATCAATAGCAACAACAACAACAACAACAACAACAACAACAACAATGAGAACAACAATGCAAATAATGCAGTTGATAAAAGGTTCAAGACTCTGCCTGCAACAGAGACGCTTCCGCGGAATGAGGTCCTTGGAGGATATATCTTTGTCTGTAACAACGACACTATGCAGGAAGACTTAAAGCGCCAGCTATTTGGTAATTTGTTTGTTTATGCTCTTTCCTTTTCTTGTTTGTTTTCGCTCAGTCTAGATATAAAACTTGTCATCAAGCCAGTGTCATGGGAAATCTACTGTTGCATAATTGGTACTGGTCTTGTTTTGCACTATTAGTTGTAAATTTTATGATGATTTGTACATGCCTTAAGTTTTATAACACAGATCTGGCAACAACTGTAGATACAATTGGATAATGAGACTGATGTACTTTTTGTTATGTGCATTTGATAGGTTTACCGCCAAGATATAGAGATTCTGTCAGGGCAATAACACCTGGCTTACCACTGTTTCTCTATAATTACACTACTCACCAATTGCATGGTATATTTGAGGTTTGTTCTCAAACTCTATTGATAATTGCTTGTGCATAAACGTGATTCAGGATCAATCTGGGTCTTGTTTGTGATCTGTTTTCCAGATTTCTTTGATTTATAACCTAAGTATACTAATTCTAAGGCGATGTTTGGCATGCATAATTTATTGTTGTCACATATATATGCTTAAACTAATTATGCATTTGGTTATGCTACATTATATTCCATCTCAGTATACTAAACATAGCCCTAGTTTAAGTGAAATAAACTGAAGTTTGATGAAGATAATTAAAGGTTAGAAATGATATTATTTGGTGATCATTTGGAAATTCCCTTTCTTCCCTAGCGTTCAATATGATATTCAACAGGTCTATTCTCTGCCTGTGTTTTTTATCATATTGAAGTCTCATTCTCCTCAAATGTATTTTTACAGGCTGCAAGTTTTGGAGGTTCTAACATTGACCCAACTGCATGGGAAGACAAGAAATGTAAAGGCGAGTCAAGGTTTCCTGCTCAGGTAAAAATTGGAATGACAACTTTGGAGACTTAAATTATTGTGCCTGAAAAGTTTTATTCATTATATTTTGTCAATGCTTAATAAATAGGTGAGAATCCGTGTTAGAAAACTCTGCAAGGCATTGGAAGAAGATGCTTTTAGGCCAGTCTTACACCACTATGATGGTCCCAAGTTTCGTCTTGAACTGTCAGTTCCTGAGGTAAGACAAACAAGTACATTTCTCTTTATCCATCTTCTATTTAATGTCGGCTTGTGGCATGGATCAATTTTGAGTTCTGAAAAATTCATGCAAGCTATCGTGTTTTTTTTTTCTACAGACTCTGGATCTATTAGACCTTTGCGAACAAGCTGGCTCTCCAGCTTAAGCAAATTGCTTGCTGAGTATGCAAATCTAGTAGGCTTTGCAGTGCGTGTTAGCTGCCTGCTTTTCGCAGATTTTCCATGGAGCGTAAGCTTGGGGTTTAAGTCTGTTGGGTGAATCTCTTTTGGGAAAAGTAGGAATGGCATGTGAGCCAGCTGAATAAATACATTTGTCAAGGTTGTTAAGCCTTGGCATTATGTTTTATAATACTATTATCTTATAGATAAACTTGGAAGATGTAAAAGAGAATGATAGCCTGTAATGATCAAATCCTCATAAGAGGAAGGCCTTTGATGTGTCTATTTCATGCATGTAAACCGAGCGTGTGACAGTGTGTGTTATGTTGTGCATCCACCTTCTAATCAAAGTGTTGTTGTAAGATTACAAATCCGGTTCTTAGAAAAGCTGATAGAACCAAATGGAAGCTTGAACAAATTATGCCTTAGCTACCATTCTAATTAAGGATTTGTGTTTCTTTAAGTTTTAAATTGAGTGTTTTTGAGTTATAATGTATGGCGCTGCTATTTTTAATCGATATTTTCATTGACAAATATTTGAAATAAGATAGTAATATGTGTTGCAATGCGATATTTCATTTTCACAATTAATTTAGCTTTTTCTTAATTTAAAATTAGGGGGTGTTTTTGTACAGCTACAGTAGAAATTGGTGAGTTAAATTAATTTCTCCGGCAAGGGCCCATTTTGACTTTGATATGAATAACAGAATAGACTTCGTTGGTAGATTGATGGTCCATTTTTTTAGATTGCGATGAACGTCCTGCCTCAATATCTTCCTGTTGGATCAAGAGGATTTTTCCACCTCCAATTTGGTTAGCATCAGACCATAAGGTTGGCTTGAGTTATCAATCTCTTAGAACTTTCTCTATATAGGTTAGGTTGCCTTCTGAAATGAAGCTCTCTTAATCATCCAAGCTAATTATATTTGCCGTTTCAAGTATTTTGGGAGTTTTAACTTTTTCTCTTGCAATCCGTTTGGGATTAATTAATGATGATTTGTAAATAAATTTTACTCCAATGATGGATGTAGAATTCATTTGTAAATGAATTCATTTTGTAAATGAATTTGTTTAATTAGTTAGTTAAAAAATATTCAAAATATATCCAAAAAATCTCTCTAGGACAAGAAAAAGTCATTTTCCTTTAATGTTGTTAATTGAAGTAGAAGAAATAGTGGAACCTAAGCTTTTCTTTATTATACGACTCCAAAAATTGATTTTTATCTGGCCTAGTACAAAATAGGACAAATTTTTTTTCACCCCAATATTTTCTATTGCTGGATTCACTCCTACAATTAAATTAGCAAGAGTTAGTTTAAGCACATATAATCAACAAAATATAATTATCTCACCATTGCGGCTATTTCAATGAATAATCAGACAAATCCGAGGAACTTCCTCTCATTATCAAGTTAAAAATTTCATTACAGAGCAAGCAATCGTATGAAGGTACTGAACCAGAACAGAACAATTGGAGAATGGGGAGTAACTGTTTTAAGATATATTACATGAAACAAACTGAGCTTGAGATACCATAAAACAGGCGAAAATTTCTTTCCTGCATAGCAGCATGATTTTTCATCCCTCGGTTTTCCAGCCCACAATATTAAAATCACAGTTACCTCCATTCCTTAAGATAACTTGTGGTAGTGAATCTAATGATATGCTGAACAATGATTCCCCATTCTATTAATGGTTCTTAGTTTTGGCTACACAACACACATGGCTGGTTTATCAAACTGCAGCTTGAACAAGAAAAGCTCGAATTCTTTGTAACAACTCAGCCTTTACGGAATCAGGAATAGAGGCTACATGGGCAAAACTATGACAATTTTCAGATTCCATCGAGAAAGCAGAAAGGGAAAAAAAAAAAAAAAATACAAAGTAGAAAATATTAGCAGAAAAAGAAGAAATTCCTACCTCTGCCCTTGGGGGTAATAACATGTACAAGGTCATCCACGGTAACATTGTTCCTCCCTTTCTTCTTTATAAATGCCCTAAGTAAGATAAAGTCAAGAGTTGTTTCCAAACCGTTAAAAACCCACTAACCAATCTGTGAGGATAATCCATCATTTCTATATTGCAAGGTAAGGAAAATGGAATGATGTTAAAAACCCATAAAACAGATAAAAAAAAAATGTCAACCCACTAAACATGCAAGGAAAATCCAATATTTCTGTATTGCAAGGAAACTGGAAAGCATGCAAGATTTAATAAAGTCAGTCAGATCTGGGGAAAACCAAAATGTAAAAAATAAAATAAAAATATAAGAGCATACCCTCTAAGATTTAATAAAAAGATGAAAAAGGTAAGAATTCACTGCAAAACCTGAAGCCTACAGATTGAACTGTACTATCCTTCGGTTGTATTTGTATAATCCTCCAAAATCAACTATAGAAGGATTGAAGGTCAAATTCTTGCTAACGGTGGCTCCACCTTTAACAAATTAACCAGACCACCATCAAAGTCAAATCTAAAGAATTGAATTGGGATATAAAGTATTGTATCTCTCTCGTAATATTGGCCTTAGCAGACTCACCCTTCATCTGATTTATCTAATTCTAATTCCAAACTACCATCAGACAATGATCTGTAGAAATAAACCATGCAACTCCAGAGGAAGCTAAAGGAATACAGCACAAACTTAGAATGAAACTCTACCACTACTTGCAAGTTGCAATACACGAGTCCCCATTACATGCAACTTCTTCCACAGACAAGAATTCTCAAAATGTTAATACTGCAGCTGTATGATTATTTATATCCCCTCAAAACTTCATTGCTTCCTGATTATCACCTTATTCTAATAGTTTGAGCAATATTCCCACATTCTATTTTTGAACAAAATTAGATCAATCCTAAGTCTTCAAAATGCTAGTTCCCAATGCCAGGCAACTGACGCAGGATGTCGCTGTGACAAAAAATAAAAAAAATAATAATTTACATAGTTCAATCAGTAGACCTATGTACTTAAACAATTGGAGAAGTCAAAGTTGTTATAAACCTCAAACTCTAGTTCTAATTACTCCAAACTCACACAGTAATACGATACAATAAACACTCTAATTCCAACTAATTATACAAGATTCTTATCATAACATATGAATATAGTTAATAACAATTTAGCAAATCCAATGTAAGAAGCAAGAATAAAGAATGCGATCAAGAACAGACTACAAAAAAAAAGTCAATTCCATTCATCAAGTGGAATTGAAGATGTAAATAAACAAAGGAACAAAAAAAAAGCTGCAAAAGACCTGCAGAGAGCTTTCATTTCATCTTTCCATCCACACTCTATGAGCCTTTCCCTTAAAAGTTCCATCAATCGCTCCTTTTCTCCACTCTCAATCAACTGAAGCAGCCAAGAAAAAAAAAATAAAAAAATTTTTATTCGAAAGATCACAGCCAAAATTGTAAAGAATGATCGAACCTTAATGTTGATAATTTCTTGAAGTGATGGCTCTTTCCCTGGATCCACTGCTGCATCCGGCGTTGGAGGTCGATTCACAGAATTTCTCCTTTAAAAAAAAAAAAATTAAAAGCAGATAAATGGGCCAATAAATACCGATTTAAGCTGAAGATCTTTGAGGTTCGATTTAGATTAAGGAAATAATTAGGGACAAAAATAGTACTAACATTGTTCTCAACAGCTACTGCGAAAATCGTGCAACTGCAATCCGAGCCTGGCTTAACATCATTAGCAGCTTCAGCGATTTTATAACCATGGTTTGCGTGGTAGAGTACGACGTCGTTCAGTGCAAAGGTGAAATGTGAAAAAACGACGTCGTTGTCCATTTCGAAAAAAAAATGTTTTTTTTTTTTATATATATTTTTTATCTTCTCCCAGTTCGCTCATATAATATTTATTAGTTTTTTCCAATAAAATTTTCAGCAATTTTTTTGCACAATTATAAATGAAAAATTAAATAAAAAATACTAGTACACGTCATCTTCGCCTTGGTCAACGGAAAACGAAATGGCGCCAATCTGTTGCCATAAGTACGGCTGTGGACACAAAATCGGATACGCTTTAGTTAGATCGAAAATATCTTAGTCATAGTTAATCTAATCACACCCCAATTTTCATTTTAGTTTAGTAAAATCTTGAAGCGAAGCCGTAATCAGAGCTTTGCGCTTCTTCAATGGCGTCTGTGCCTCTCTCCTCTTTGTGCTTGCCTCAAAGAAAACTTTCTTCTCTCAGTTTCAGCTTTGGAATTTCAGATAATTTGAGGTCCAGTTTGGCTTCTGTTGGATTTAGCTCTGGAAAGAAGAACAGAGGAGTTAGGGTTTCTATTTGCAGAGCAGCTGCTATTGTGTTTCGCGATCTTGATGCTGATGATTTCAGGCATCCTCTTGACAAACAGGTGGAATTAGATATTGATATTATTATTATTATTATTATTATTATTGTTATAACCATGATTACTCATGCTTGCTGCTCGAGAAGATTTCTACATGTTGAAGCAAAAATATTTCCTGTGTTTTTGCTTTTTCAAATTGCATTGGATATTTTAATTGATTTGCGTTATTTTTAGTTGACTAAAGTTTTCGAGCATAATTTGAGACTATATGAGTTTGCTTAGTGCAGCTAATTTCTTTACTTATATTAGACAAAAATGGTTAGCAAACCGTAGACTTGCAGCTGCTAAACATATGTGTTTATATTCTTTTTTGTTTATTCTGAGTACTCAATTTGATTAGGATTTAATTTCCTTCTGTTTTTTCAGAATACGCTACTATTGAGGGCGATTCCAGGATTAAATGAGCTAGGGAAGGCTCTTCTAGGTATTTCCGTTTTATTATAAATGCTTGGTCTTTGATATTGCAAATGCATGTAAACATGTCCTGTGTATTTTCTACTTCAGATACAAGGATGGTTTCCTCTGGTTGGGTGTCTTTGACTATTATTTTTGGTGGGGTTACTGTATTAATGAGTTTCTTTCAATGTATTATTGCAGGATCTATGACGGAGCAAATCATGCTCCTTGAGAATATTGGTACTTCAGTTCTTGTTTCTAAGAATCAGGTTTGTTACTTTCCAAAAATTAGATATATTATGCACTTTAAGGTACTTCAGTTCCACTAAGCTTGTTGAATATTATGTACTTTAAAGTATCACCTTTTTGTTGCAAGTGAAAATATAGATTCATCCTTCAGATTCATTGCATAAAGTAGCACAATAGCAAATAAGCAAAAAATAATATAAATATTGGAATCTTATTCTAATATTCAACTGCAATTGATAAAACCAAGTCTTTTGTGGTGTTATTGTTCTTTTAATATAACTCAATACACTATGCTTTTGTGCCGTTTTCCTTACCATGTAACTCCAACTTGCTGGAAATTTAAATGCAATATCTGGATCCTATAATGGTGTTCTGTTCTTTTACCAGCTTTACGAACTGCATCAGTTGATGACTGAGGCTGCGGAAATACTGAACCTTGAGCCTCCTGATCTATATGTACGCCAAAGTCCTGTACCAAATGCGTATACTTTGGCAATAAGTGGGAAAAAGCCATTTGTAGTTGTCCATACCAGCCTAGTGGAGCTGTTGACAAGAAAGGAGTTGCAGGTTTGACAGTAGTTTCTTAATCACAAACATCTTTGCATTTATTGATGAATCCTAGTTTTTGTCCTCCCCTTTAGCAAATCAAATGTTTAATAAATTGCAAGCCACTATTCTTGTTTATAGACAACCATTTTGCATTTACAATCATGCCTATATTCCATATTTAGTACAACCAATTCCTGTACTTCTTATCTTCATAACAGTGCTATCTTCTGAATGATGAAAGCTGTTTACTTTTTGGCCATTCAACTTAAAATAGGCTGTTTTGGCTCACGAGTTGGGACATCTGAAATGTGATCATGGTGTATGGCTCACATTTGCCAATATTCTTACTCTTGGAGCATATACTTTACCCGGTAGGCATTTTTATTTTCTTAATTCTAGTTGCGGTAACTTACCTATATTGTTGTCTACATATTGTTTGATCAAAATCATGTATAAATATTGAGAAAACAGTGCAGACTCTGAACTCACAACTTTTTAATGTCAATGGTTTCTTAGGCTATTATGTTTCGAGAAATACAAAGTATATTTCTACTATTCATAGACTTCTGGCAAGTTTATATTATGAATTGGAGCTAATAAGAGTTATAGTAATAGAATGTCATCTGTCTTGGTTTTTGTGATGGGGCCTACTGATGGCTCCATCCAACCTTTTTTCACATGATGAATGCAAAAAGTGGATATTGACAAACATTTGGATGTACTCAGGGTTTTGCTAACTGAGGTTATTGATAATCAAAGTCAAAGTGCTGTTGAGCACCTTATTTAAAACATAGTGTCAAAATGGTGGAAGTAATTTATCAGCTATTTCTGTTTTCCTAGTAACCTTCTGCCGTCTCAATGCAGCAACTTTGCCAGAGAATGTCAAATATGTATACTACTGATGCGCAGTTATATATTTTCTAGTGCCCACATTATATAAGATGGTCCTTGTATTGCAATATTGATTCATAGGGTTTCTAACCACCTATATTTTTCACAGGACTTGGTCAGTTGATTGCTCAGAGCTTGGAAGAACAATTATTTCGCTGGCTTCGAGCAGCAGAGTTGACTTGTGACCGTGCAGCCCTTCTTGTTGCTCAAGACCCTAAGGTGAGCATATATCATTAGAAGGATAAAGTTTTTGTTACATTTAATATTGTTTCATTCTTCCATTATCTAATTATTCTAGTGGTTCTACAAGAGGTGGTCATCTCTGTGTTGATGAAATTGGCTGGCGGAAGCCCATCAGTTGCAGATCAACTAAATGTAGACGCATTCTTGGAACAAGCGCGCTCTTATGACAAAGCCTCTTCAAGTCCAATGGGATGGTACATAAGGTGAGCAACATTGTTAAAAGAATACAGGAAAGCAGGTTTATATCAGTTTATTTGTATCTAATTAACTAGTGCTGTTCAGAAATGCTCAAACAAGACAACTTTCACACCCTTTGCCTGTTCTACGTGCTCGTGAAATTGATGAATGGTCAAGAAGTGGAGAATACAGAACTCTTCTGAAACGTGCTTTAGAAAGGAATGCTGTACAGAATGTTTAGCATAGCCCTGGAGATGGTTAAAATTTAGATAAATTGAGCAGGTACGATTATACACGTATGCTTTTCAAATTTAGTTCTTTATTTGATTTCCCTAACCTTTTACAAAGAGGGGAAAAATTTGGATTTCTCATTGGAAGTCTTATATCTCATCATGTTGTTGCTCATAGTTATTTATATATTATATGTTCTTGCCAATCTTGTGAGAAACTGAAAAGTGAAATTTGTGAATTGATTAGGCTAGATGTCCTATGATTGGATTTGTGTGTATTTAACTCTCCCACACCCGATATGCCATATTTTAACGTTGATCGCCTTTCTTTTGGACGCTTGTTCAGCTTTCCTCTTTATTATGCTTGAGCTGTTCTCTTTATGCTTTACGCAACAAACATATAATTGCAAGACAATAAGGAACAGGAGAGGAGGGAGAGTCTGCTTAGCATTTGGATCTGCCAAGAATTATTTTGACAATCTCGGTGCTATAAGTTCACAGTAACAGAAATGCAGAATCATATATTTTCTGCAGTTCCATGTATAAATGAAAGTTGTGAATAGTATTCATAATGTATTTTCCTATAGAATGAAATTGAAGTTTTGAATCTTGTTCAACTCTCTTTATCTATAATAATTATGTTAATGTAATTGGAGTAACGAAATATCAGTTATATGGTTTTGGTTGTTATGTCTCGAAGAAAACAGAACTATTCACCATCATTTCTAGTTAGCAATTGAAATAATTTCTCAATAATCAAACATGCTTAATCCAAAAAATCGAAGGATGAAAGGAATGATACCAGCTAGAAGCAGCTAACTTCAAAATTCCATAACTGCAAATATCATCACCGATTAATCATTGAGTGACTATTAAGAATAGCACAGAAATCAAAACTCCCCACTTCATTTGGAATTTAATCCCATTAGAAGCACGCAAAATGACGTTATCAACCACAGGACCACAGAACAAGCCGTCCTTCGTCTGGGTGGTAGTATAGCTGATAAAACTAATGAGCGTTGTACTTGAATCTGCCTTGAATTCCAGAGATTGCTTCGCGGCGGAACCAGTCCCATTGCTTAGCACTGTAAAGTTCTGCGCTGCAGAACCTGCCTGAGCGCAAACTACAAAATTCCCTTCACAAGAGTCATTAGCATCTCCTAGAGTGAACTCCAAATTATACGTTGAACCCTCTGTGAGTGCAGTTGCTGCTTGTATTCCAGCTGAAACTCCCGAGACTATTTCAACTGCAGCATTGCCCTCAGGGACGAAGTAGTTCTTGGAGTCTATGTATTTGACCATTCCCGTAATAGACCATTGTCTTAAGGGAGATAGAACAGGTGTAGGTACTGGATCAAGTAGAATCCCCTCACTCGAGTTGCTTAGGAATTCTGGGCCAAATTCAAATCCTCCATTCAACAATAAGTTATCTGTGCACCCACAAAGAACATTAGATACTGAACATTTAATATATCTGAAAATTGAACAGTACTGAAACGTTTTATATTATAACAAAAATAAAATTGCTGCAGCGAGTGACTACATCAAGCAATTTCATTAACTTAAATAGGAGATGGTGAATATTAGCAATAAGGGGGCTAATAAACCATAAATGTAGTTGTAGACAGAGGAAATATGCTTACCATTGCTCGGAATTAGTGTTTCAATAGATTTGAGAAGAAGCTTATCAATCAGAGGCCAACATGTTTCATTACTTTCAGATTCTGTTGGGTCACTTTCAATTACAAGGTTAATTTTCTCTTCCCGTTCCCAACTGCCCAAGTAAACACCATAGCTCTCCCATTTTTCCTTCCCATAATTCTGCTTAAAAGAGAAGACAGAGTCGCTATCTGGGGCTGACACACCAACGCTAGCATTGCTTGAACAATTCGTACCACCCGGGGTTGCAAGTGAGAATGTGAGTAGGTAATGGATATAATCAGCACTAGGACTGAAAGTTTGGTTAATCTTTCCATCTTGACCCAATTGTATAGCATGTCCATTTCCTGGCAATGCTATAGTATCTGTAGCTGTGACGTACAGTACTGTCCCTTCAAATGACCATCCTGGAATAGTGCTGTTTTGATTCAATAGCTGAAATGGGGTGCTTGAATTTTTCGGTATATTCAGTGGTGGAGTTTCAAAATCTGAGTTCTGCAGAAGATCTGCAAAAAGTTGAGATAATTATATAAAATATACAATAACAAAATCATAGAAAAAGAAAAAAAAAAAAAAAGCAAGAAGAAAATGTGTTGCTGATAAACCTGCAAACGCTGCTCCAATGAAAAGGAGTGCCAAAAACACTGTTGCCTGATGCATTTTTCTTGCTCGAGAAAGATGAAGATCGAGGACTGAGTTTGATAATAGTACCTCATGTGCTCAAGTAGTTGACTTTACTTTGTTGACTTCCAAGATTAATATATTACCGAAACTGCACCGACCATGAAGTTTCTTACAAATTGTACTTAAGAAGTGACCCATCGTTATTGACTAGTCTACCTCCTCAACATAAACTAAAATGCAAGGGTCAGATTCCATTTTGAACCTACCAACTCGGAGACTAGATAGTTTCAATCATACATATACCCAAAATTTCACTATTGGGTTAATATATATCAAAACCTTCATTCTCTCCCACTCTTCCTCATTTATCACTTTCATTCCTACAAACCATAAAATATTTTCTATTTTCGTAACTACCAAAGCGTCAAATGAAGAGTGTAGACTGCCAGTGTATATGTGCATACCAGGTAACAACAAACCTAAAACAATTAGGCAACATTAATTGTTGACAGGATTATGGATATATGTAGGACAAAACTTTTTTTTTTTTTTTCTACCACTTGGACATCACAGTTAGATCACTTGTCTGATGGTTAGCTGGGTCATGGTTGTATGTGAGACAACCAGACAAGGAATGAGCTTGTGCATCAATGGTGGTAGACATCACTTTTCCGTTCAACAGTTTGAGGAGATTGCTTGTCCCTGCTTTGCAGCCAAGCCCAATTGGTAACAGATTCCTTAATTAGATACCAATATCATCTTCATCTGGAGAGAGCAGCATCATGCTATTGATCTCACTTCTTCACCATTTACATTATGCATGGAGGAGAACATTGTGCATTTGATCTTAATTCTCCATTGCATGATCCTAGCCTTATATCTATGCATCAGTGGCATGCACCAAAAGATTGAAGAGTTGATACAGGCAAATGGCTACGAGGAAGGAGAGGTCGACTATTCCTGGCGTCATACTCGGCAAATTAAGTACATGAAAAGGGATAAAAGACAGGACAAATGCCACAGAAAGAGGCCAAGCATTGAACAAAGCCAATCTTCTCGAAAGAATCAAACTCAGGTTTAAAGCCTTTTTGTGTGCCCTTTCCGGAGTTTCAACTTTATCAATGCCCATAGTCAGAAATTGACGATGCGGATGAAGCCAACTGTCCTGGAGCCAAACCAGAAAATATAAAGGGCCAATATTGTTATCCAGAGTCAAGTGCGGTTCGATGTAATGATGATGTGATGGATGAAATTGACAAAGAGGTTTCTATATATACCATGACAAACTAATGCTTTCATGACTTATAAAAGCAAATTCCAAAACTGAAAGAATTAATGTTCAGTAAACCACAACACTACTAAATGTCTAACAAGTCTTTCAGAATTGGCAGGCTGAAAAAAGTTTCCACAACAAAGTAAGTCACAGCGAATATGTGTACCTTAATCATGCCCATCTCTCCATTTTACCATGTAATTTTATCTGTGGTATACATTCACAGGAGAAACTAGACTTGATTATTACCACCCACAAGGCTCCACCCTGGAGTTTTCTTCAAATTACCTGCTTTCATCACTTTCCTAAGCCTTGATACATCTTGCCATTGCCCAGCCTCAGCATATATATTGCACAAAACAACATAAACCATATGAGTATTAGGTTCCAAGACTAGAATCTGTTTTGCCATTCTTTCAGCGATCTCAATGTTGCCATGATTTTTACAAGCAGCTAACAAGGCCCCCAAAATCACAACATCAGCTTTCCATGTCATTTCCTTTATCAACTCTTCAGCCTCAACTAGCCTCCCACCCCGCCCAAGAAGATCCACCATGCACCCGTAATGTTCAATCTTGGGCGCAATGCCGTACACCTCCTTCATTGAATGAAATATCTCATGACCAACATCAATCAAGCCAGCGTGGCAGCAGGCAGACAAAACCCCAACAAAGGTTGCATCATTTGGCACTATATTCTCTTTCTTTAGCTTCCTAAAAAGATCAAGTGCTTCTTCAGTCAGTCCATTACTAGCCAAACCACATAACATTGCATTCCAAGTAGCAACATTTTTTTCATACATTGAATCAAACAATTTTTTAGCCATTGAAATTGCTCCATTTTTTGCGTACATATGCACCAGTGCAGTGCCTAGAATCACTCCCATTTCGATCCCTCGATCCAGCATAAAAGCATGAATTCTCTCTCCCAAATCTAAACAACCTGAACGAGCACAAGCAGACAACACAGAAGCAATTGTGGGCCCATTGGGTTCGAAGCCCTCTGCAAGCATTCGATCAAACAATACTAAAGCTTCATTAGCGCAAAAATTTTCAGCATACCCAGAAATCATACTCGTCCAAATACTCAAATTCCTCCCAGGAAATTCGTCAAATTGCGAGCATTACTCAAATAATTCGAAACACAATAGCCCCTTACTAATCCATTAACAACACAAAATTCCAACTCCAACCCAAATTTCAAAACATGAGAATGCACCTGCTTGCAAGATTCAATTGAACAAGAGGTGCAACACCCCTTGAGTAGAGAAGGGAAGGTGTGTTCATTTGGAGAAATGACACATCTCCTCATTTGTATATACTGAAACACAGTTTGATTAGGACTTGCGCTATTTGCTAAAGCTCTAATGAGAGTATTCCACATAAAGATATTTGGATCCTGAATGTTTTCGAACACTTTTTTTGCATAATTGAGATTGCCAGAATCAGAGAGCGCGCAGAAGGAGAGTAAACGGCTTGCAGCAAAGTGGTCAGAAATCCGAGAGGTGACAATCATTTGGGCATGGATTTGCTTGATTTGGATCATTGAGGTGCATATGTCTGCAAGAATAGAGAGTTGTGGCCTTCCAACTTTGCTGCGTGAGGGAGGCATGCAGAGCAGAAAAAACAGCGCTTGCGTTTTGAGAAAAGCAATGGTTTTTTGGGCGGCAACATTTGGTTGTCGTTAACGGCGTTTGGCAACAAAAGATAGGAGTTAGTAAAAAATTTAATTAACAGTTACTAGTCGTTGGAACGGAAGTCCTAAATCAACCATTTTTTTAGCTAATTTATATCTATTTTATATTTCAATTATATGCATAAATTCTAAAATCCTCTTACAGTCCAAAATTACTAAACCAAATTTAGAGCTGTCCAAACCCGATGAACTAAGAGCATTAACAAGGGTTTGGCAACTAGAAAAAACACAACCATTGACAGGTGAATAATCTTGCGCAAACATGAGAAGAGATCGAAGTGCAATGGCCTCAACTAATGTCTAATCAATGCTGCCCTCCTGGTAACCTGACACAGCCTGTTGAAACCTTCCTTCGCCATCTTCAGCGATAAAACCGTAGCCTATAAAATCAACCTCAGCAAAAATCGTGCCATCAACAAAGCATAACCAATCAGAGTTGTGAGGCTCGATAGATGCTGCTGCAGGAGCGTGGAGGGACAGAACTGATATAGACGTAGACATGGGCCTGCTGGATCGAACACGATGGCGCCAATCCAACAGGTACCTTGTTGCAGTGGCATGAATGTCACCAGCAAAACTAACTTGTTGATTTCACATCTTGTTTCTTTATGTCCACAATTTCCAAGCAATAACAACAAGAAACTCAACAACTTCTCTCCCTTTCGAATTAAAAACCTGCAAAAAGAAATTTGAACAAGAAATGTTTGCATTTGGTGCACCAGAACCTCCTAACTGCCATGCACCCCTCGACCTACTGCAATGAACTAAAATGTGATCAATATTCTCCATATCATTGCAAAAGAGGCAACTTCCATCCATTTTCAACCCCCTCCGATTCAACCTCTCCTTCGTGGGAAATAAATTCCTACAAGCCTGTCACATAAATTCTCTAATCTTTGGAGGAAGGTCAAGACTCCACACTCTACTCCAAACAACCCAATGTGCTGCAGGAGGCTACCTCCCCAAACATTTCAAACTCACATAATCCTGGTTTAACCATATAGACACCTTTGCGATCAAAATGCCACATGAAAGTATCCTCCATCTCAAATCACAATAATTGTTCTTATATCCCTCACACTAAATAACTCCATAAGCCTATCAATATTCCCCCCCTCCCCTCCTAAAAAGGTCCCTCGACCACATATTATGATCAACAAATGTTGTGCCCCCCATCCACCAAGAAAGTATCCTCCTTTGGAAGCCAGGGGTTGCTAGCCACCTTAACACGCTCACCATTACCCACTCTCCATCGAACTTCTTGTTTCAACAACACTTTTATAATAAAAAACATACATATAATTTATAAATAAAAATAATTAATACTTTTAATAGTCAATTCACGTTTTAGCAATAATCATTACAAAAATTACTAACTAATGGTCTCTCACTTATATGGGGTGAGAAAGTTGAGTTCGAACTCTTCTCAAACATAATAATTTCTGCTAATTTAATCGGCTAAGAGTAGGACTATCTCCATTGGATAGAATTTTATCTATTGATCTTTTCTGTAAATCAAAAAAAGAAAAGAACAAACAAAATTTAAAAGAATTTGAACTTCTAATTTTAACAATAGAAACTTCCACTTAAAGCATGAAAAATCATCTAATCTATTTTATAAATTCTTTGTCTAAAATTGCCCGTCAATTCAACAATATTATGGGAATTTTCTATTACATATAGATTTTATTTTGTAAATAAATTTTAAATATAAATCATTTGTAAATGAATTTTTAATGCGTAATATATTTAAAAATGTTAAAAGTTGAAACCTTTATTGTTCTTTCTCTGGATTATTAAAATTTGCTTAAGTTAATGAGAATGAGCACTATGGCTACTTAATAAAATATTGGACATAACAAAAGCATCACATATAGAGCCAAATCATACCCAACCATCGGCATGGTGGGTGGTATTGTGATGGAATCCACATTTTCTAATTCGGAAATCACAAAACCATCCGCCCGTAAGATAACAATATCACAATGTCTTGTCTTGTTAGTGACACCAATCCTTTGTTTATATCACCAAATCAAATGACAAACGTTCCGACATTAAATCAAATCGAATCATAGTGGAGAGTTGGATCATAATGGGATTGAATGCAAAAGTTTTTTCTACATGTCCAGCTTGCGTTGTTAATTAAACCACAGCTTATACAAGTAATTTTAATTTTATCTTTAGTGCTGAAGCCATTAGTTGAAATATAAACCGATCAAATTTACAACATAATTTAATGGGTTTTCAAAGTTAAAGAAAATAATTTTAAATTCATAATTATAATTATCTGTTAATTCAATTAATTTTAATTTTTTTAAATTCAACCAAAATAACTTAAATTTATAAAAATTCAATACGGAATTCAAATTGAATAACTTGAATCGAACCAGAAATAAAAATAACTGGTTGATTTAATAAGAAACAGGATGGTTCTCCGCTCAGTCTATGATTAACGGTGCTTGATCCCCCCTGAGCCCGAGCCCGAGCCAATAACCATCACGGAAGCTCTGCCATTTATATCATTTTCACCTTCCAACGAGAATCCACTCGGTTTATATCTCTATTTCTATCCGTCCCTGTCTTGTAGTTTTCGAATTGAAGAGGAGCTTTTGAGAATGCCGGGAATTAAAGGTCCATCAGATTATTCGCAGGAACCACCACGTCACCCTTCTCTCAAAATCAATTCCAAGGCCAGTTTTTATTCTCAGCTTCTTTATTGTAGCCGTTTCAATGGATTGATTTTGAAACAATTGTATCTTCTAAGAATCCTTCTTATGTTAATTGTATATAATACTGCATATATGTATTATGCTTTGTTTCATATTAGCTTTTAATCATTTTCTTACAGTGGGCTTATAAGTGTTTGTCAATATTGAAATTTCGGATTTTTTTTCCGGTGGAGAATATTTTGGCCTTAGCTAAGTAAGAAAGGGGCTTAATTTATGCGTGTCATGTGGGTTTTTCGAATTCATTAAATTAGGAATTTTGACATTTTGGATTGTGAGATATTGGCTGCCTTCATTTTGAATTCTAATGCTGCCTTCAAATTTCAGGGACTAGCTATTTTATTTTTTACCTATGGGAGATGGCATCTAACTGGAATTTTTCACTTACATTTGCTTTGTAGTCTTCATGTATTACTTGAATTATTTGTAAAAGCAAGTGCTTTCTCTGTTATTGAGCCTCCTATTTCAGTGGTTGAAATGCCCTTTTTGTTTTACTCTGGTGCAGCAACCTTTTAATGCTGAGCCACCACGGTCAGCCTTGGTTAGCTCTTATGTGACCCCAGTGGATTTGTTTTACAAGAGAAATCATGGACCTATACCAGTCGTTGATGATATAGAAAGGTTATATGCAATTCAAGTTTCATTTCTGCTGAAATTTTTATTTTCGATTAGTGGTAAGGGATTCTTCCACCTCTTTGTCTGAGCAGATATTCTGTTACCATTAGTGGTCTAATAGATATGCCCCAAGAGTTGTTTATGAAAGATATCTGGTGAGTTGTGTGTGCATTCTTATTTTTCTGTTATGTATTGCGAAGCTTTAAATGTTACATTGATGGAGAATCTTTTATTTTATGATAATTAATAGGAAGCTTCCAAAATATAATGTCACTGCCACCTTACAGGTATGTTTCAATGTTCATACAAAGTTGGTCTTTTAACATTTTTTTCTCAAGTTGTGCAGAATAATAATGACTAGTAGGTCTGTTGTTAGCTGGATTAACCTTTGCTTCTATGAGTGTATAGTGTGCTGGAAACAGGAGGACTGCCATGAGCAACGTCAGAAAAGTAAGAGGAGTTGGCTGGGATGTTTCTGCTATAGGAAATGGTTTGTTTTTCCCTATCTTGGATCTGTAATCAACTCTTAATTATTCTGATGCAATAGGTGCACACAACACATAGAATTATTAGGTTTTTAGTGCTCTGTTTCCAAACATGAGAAAGGAAAAGAAAGTTAAACGATGAAATAATGGAAAGGAAATTGATAAAACGGAAAAATATTTTCTTCTCTCATGTTTGGATGAAAAAGGAATCTGAAGGGGAATCTTTTTCCCTTTTCTGGCAGTTCTCTATTTCCCTCCCCTTTTCCCTCTCCACAAATAAATTACTCTGTTTCAGCTTTGAGTATGTTCTCTAAAAGAAACCTGTGCCCCACCATATTGGGCTTTATAGTAACCTGCATAGCATGTACCACAATATTCATATTTCCAGTATCCTCGAGGAAACATAGTTCTCTATAATTAGTGTGCATAGGTTTTTTTTGGGTATAGGATGTTATCTTTCTAATTCTTCAACTTGCTTTTAGCTGTCTGGGGTGGTGCCAGATTGGCTGATGTTCTTGAACTTGTTGGAATATCCAAGTTGACAAGTGCCACAAAATCAGGTGGAAAACATGTTGAATTTGTAAGCATTGATAAATGTAAGGTATTAAACCTGGTCGCTATAAGAACTTCTTGCAGTTTTTCTAGTGTTTGGTGTATCTTTGTGGTTTAATTGAGGGTATGGATGCCCTTACATGGACCTGTGATTATTCAAATGTAGGAGGAGAATGGAGGCCCTTACAAGGCATCAATTCCACTCAGTCAGGCCACAGACCCCAAAGCTGATGTATTACTTGCTTATGAGATGAATGGGAAGGTTAGTAAACTATTTTCTATTGAACTAACTGTTCAAGTTTAACTTTTTTCCAGCTACTCCAAAAAGTATTGGTGCTTAGATGGTTCTGATCAAGTTTTTGCCATTGAGAATTCTGTTTGAAAATGACGAAACCAGAAAGAAGGGCTTGCTTTCATCATATTGATAGTAATTTCAGAGACCATGCATCTGAAATTCCTGGTTGATTACAGTTTAATTATTGATACTGTATACTTGTCACCCAGTTAATATGTTTTTTCAACTGCCGTAGTTTTTGAATTACTTCTGTTGAACAATACCATGTAATGCTCACATCTAAATGATTATCGTGGCTCTTTTCCTAAGGATTTCTATTCTGGGACTTTACTTTCATCTTTATGTTCTTCTATTTGCTAAGTTAGGTCCAGTGAACTAAGTCATCTTTAAATTTTCTGATATTAGTTCATCATCTTGTTGTCATGCCAAAGCCTCTAAACAGGGATCATGGTTATCCATTGCGAGTGGTTGTCCCAGGTGTGATAGGTGCGCGTTCTGTCAAGTGGTTGGATTCCATCAATATAATTGAAAAGGAATGTCAGGTAGGGAAGTTTGGCTTTAAATGGTGGCTTATTTTCACAGCTTGGATTTTTTTTAAAGGTCCAGGTCCTAGGGCATAGATAAATTGATCTGAACTGTGCTGTAATACATATATGTATGTATGTATGTGTGTATATATATATATATATATATCCGTTTTAGCTATCATGCGATTGCTTTGACATTGTTATCTTTAGGGCTTCTTTATGCAAAAGGACTACAAAATGTTTCCCCCATCGGTGGATTGGGATAACATCAATTGGTCTACAAGGAGGCCACAGATGGATTTCCCTGTCCAGGTATATACTTGATACTCCTAGCAAAGAATTTCACTTTTGTTTCCTTCGGATAAAACGAGTAAATTTTTTTGAAGGAATGAAAGGAAAAAATGCCATTTAGGTATGAGATACACTCCTCTTAGTAAAATACACAATAATTCAAAATGAATGAAATTAGGGGAGTGATACCATCTAATCACATTAAATGTAGCTGACGCCACTCCTTTAGAATCCTCTGAGGTAGACCTCCAATGAAGCCAATGGTTTTGGTTAAAAATAACTCCTAGGGCTAACCTTGATTTTAATACAACACTAAGCCTCTTTCCTAGTGCAAAAGTATAAATTTTATATTTACTGAAAATCTCCATGTCTTTGGACATAACCCAACTTAATTCAAGATTATAATTTGCTGGTTTCAAATAAAACGTATAAAGAAGCATTGCAATGAAGAAATGTATGCCTTTTCTTTTTATAGGACAATGGTTAATTTCTCAGAACCAAGCATTAAGTCACAACCAGGTTTCATTTCATTTTTTAAGACAATGATCAATTGACTCACACTCTTGGTTTTACTGTTTCACAGTGTGCAATTTGTTCTTTAGAGGATGTGAGTGCAATAAAGCCTGGAAAGGTTAGTTCCATTTGCAGCTGAAAATGTTACTGAACTCTTGAATGCTTTCCAAAATGGTCTTTTTTTGACCCATCGCGACTTGCACTGGCGTCTTGGTTGAGACAATATTTTCTCCTTGTCTAATCAAATGGACAAAAAGCTCTTTCAAAGTGTGTCATTGAGCAAGTTCTCTGGATGATTACATGGCAGATAGGCTTTGAAGTTATCATGGATTTCTAACCATTCTAGCTATGCTTTTTGATCTTGGGTATGGGTATATCAGATATGGGTAAATCTTGGCATGTTAAGACTACCCTATTTTCCAAAATTCATACATTTAGTGTCAGTGTTGTACTCCGTTCCAACTTCCAAGCATCATATGACATGGTTACTTAACTGAAAATTGAGGAGCTTAAGTAAATTAGATTATGAAGTAAGTTTTAGGTTGATATTTCCTAGAGATCAAGTGTTCTCCTTGCTGGCTTCACAATAATTTTTGCTGTCAACTAATAGTGCCCAAATTCTAGTTTTCATCCTCTATGGGTTGCCATTTTGAACAAGAGGTGCATCTATTGATGCTGAACCACTTGTTTGGGGTTTTGGAACTGTGTTTCAGAAATAAAGTTAAAACTTATTCGGATTACTATGGCTAGGTTTATTTTGCAGTGCCTATATTTAGTGTTCTTATTGGCTCTTTTAAATTAGGTTGTTTTTTATACTTTGGAGTATTGCTTTTTCCCCTTCGTTTTCTTTTCCCTTTTATTGTAGTTCTATATCAGAGACTTTTCCATCTGCTTTGATCTTATTTGGATGACTTGTTCTCCTTTTACCAATATATCTTGCAGGTGAAAGTCAGTGGCTATGCAGCATCAGGAGGTGGCCGTGGAATTGAGAGAGTAGATGTGTCTATTGATGGCGGAAAAACCTGGGTGGAAGCATCGAGACACCAGAAGACTGGTGTCTCTTATATTGCTGATGATATGACCAGTGAGAAATGGGCATGGGTGCTATTTGACGTCACAGTTGATGTGCCACACAGCACAGAAATTGTTGCAAAAGCTGTACGTATTCATTTATAAGAATGCATGCATTATGCTTTAGCTTTTCACTCTCTTAGTTTAGTGCCTGAAACTACATCCATGGTTTTTAATGCATAAAATATTTTTTATAGCACATAAATTACATGCAATATCTCTGTAGTCAAAGATTTCTAATGTGATCATAAATGGTCCACAGCCATGGGTTTGTGAAACCTTACTCCATGCTAACCTGCTGATTTGAGAGCTATTCTCTTCTTTGTTTAGCCCATTAAATGAATCGCTCATTCCCTGGAAATTTATATGCATTGGCCCATGGTTAAACCTATTCAAATTTTATTCATATTCATTGTTTTACCCTCACAATTTTGCAATGCGTGATGTTCCTTCTTCCATCATGAACAGGTGGATTCAGCATCAAATGTCCAACCAGAAAATGTGCATGATATTTGGAACCTGAGAGGGATACTGAACACTTCATGGCATCGGGTTCAAGTCCGAGTTGGTCACTCAAATATATAAAAACCATGACTGCCTTTGTTTTCTGTATCCATAGAATAAGATATCAATGCTTTGACTTGGCTGTTTGCTGAGTTGCTTAAGCTTTTCATTTTGCATAACTATAGCCATATTTCCTTTTACCATTAGTGTGATAAACTGCCCTTCTCCTCAAGATCTATTTTGATCAAAATAACTGGTTCTAGGGAGCAGGAGAACTATGGAAAAAGCCAAGTCTCCACTTAACGGTCTCGGTCGATGGACCGGGATTTTGAATTTTGTAAACTATTGCTGGATATGTAACTGAATCGGTATGTTTGTTACATGGACAAAGAAGATGAGATGTGTTTGAATGGTATTGTTATAGTTTCTCTCAGGAAAGAAACTGAACCATTTGGAAGTCTTGGAAATGTTATTTGTACTGTAGTTAAAAATTTTGAAGGCACCATTTTTTTATAATTTCTTTTTTAAATTATTTATTTAGACCGAATCGATAGTCATGTTTATATATCAAATCAATGAAATTAAAGATTATTTAAAAAGTGCTATGATTTTATTTTTTTTCCATTATATAGTTAGAAATATCTTTATTTTAATAAAAAAATTTATTTCCATTTTTTTTAGCACTAAAATCTTCATGAGCACTTGCATTGGATAGAAGCAAATTAGTAAAGGGAAGTCGACATCACATGCGTCGTCTTCCGACCCACAATGTCGGGTTATAAGTTATAATTTTCACCACTTGCTTCAGGTGTACAATGATGACGTAATCACACAAATATGAGGTAGTTTAAGGATAAATTACTTACTACTCGGTTTCTGTTGTTCAGAAAAATTACTACTAAGTTTGTAAAGTTTATTTCTATTAAATTGCTTTAGTTCTTTCATAAAAAAGAAAATTGTGTTTGCTGTTAAATATCTTATTTAACTATTTGATCTTTCACAATTAATATATTACTACTATTTAATTTCTTAATTTAGAATAATTTTTCTAGACGGTAGAGAAGAAAAATTAATTTTGATCCAATTCTAATTTATCTTATAATTGAATTAGTTGATGATTGTATGCTTGATAACATTTAAATTAGGTTTTTATTTATTCCATTGAAATAATAATATTAGTCATGTTTAATTGTCATATTTTCTTTTTGTTTTCCACTTTATTGTAATAGTTATTATATTAAAAATCAAATATATAAAAATAATTAAATTACATAATATGAAATACCCTCTTTTTTTTAGAGGGAAATTCAAACTCTAAATCTTTTGTTTTTTATATTTTTTTAAAAACAATAATAAAAAAAAAGACCAATTCAACAACCTCTATTTTCCTTTTTTTCCACAAATCCTATGTTCTTATACGAATCCCTAGCTATTTCCAAGTGTGTGGTGGATTTTTGTGTCTGTGAAGTGTGAACCAGATGCTGAGAGATGAGAAACGTGTTCAAGATCACGTACCACAAACACACCTCAACTAATGAAAAATATCCAACAATATATATATATATATATATTTATTTTTCTGATCCAAGTTGTAGGAGTCGAGAAGATTGGCCAATTCTGTGTCCCTATCTTTTTTAAGGTACTTCCCCATTACACCTATCTCTGTTTGTATCTGCCACAGCATAGCACATGCATGAAATGACATCAATCTCTACCATATGGACAAATGCTTAATAATATAAAAACCAATTTTGAGCTTACAAGTGGAAATTGGTCTCTCTAACGACAAAATAATATGGGTTGTGGAATTTTGAATTTTTTAATCCTTGGTCTTTTCAAATTAAGAAAAATAACCAATGGTTGAATTTTTCTATGTGGATTATCTTTTTTTTTTTTAATAATTCTTTTGGTTGGCAATTGAATTTTATGATGGGATGATTTCACACTTGTTCATAAGTACATTTCTTGGTTTTTAAATTTAATTTGTTCGATTGGCTGTAGATGCAAGTGGGTGGAATTAATTATTGCAATAAAATTTTGTCACGTTTGTATACTTCTGGAGCTCTCATTTTTGGTTGGCTGTCGGAGAAACAGGAAAATTCCTCACTTCAAAATTATAGAATTAAAAAGAAAGAAAACAACAGAAGAGAAGAAGACAAAGAAGATAAGTGTTTTGGTGGAGGAGGAGAAGAGAAAATGACTGGAAAACTGGGGATGCACGTCTCGTCTTCCTAATCGGTATCTATTTTATTCAAAGGAACCTTCACTTTAACGATTTTGCTTGTTCGGTATAAATGTTTCCCCTGTTAATAAATAAAATTTCAATGGAAATATTTTGCCACCTCTATTAAAATGTGAATTTTTTGCCGTTTTACTTTTTTTTTTTTCCTACATGAAAACAACCCTTGGGCCTGATTATATAATTATAGAAACCTAAAGAGACCCCAGCCGTTGGATGAGGTAATTATTTGATTTGATAGACGGAGTGATTGGTGATGGGCAAAGTGTCTTTGATTTAAATTATTGGTAATTTTGCTTTTTTAGAGGGGTCGTTGGGTGAGAGAACAAAGATGCATGCATGACATGATCACTACATTTATTGTTCACTCACTTAACAGTGGAAAAAGTAATAATGCTTCATTTATTTATGTAGCAAATACTAATAGCACCCCTAGTAAAGACCCACAAACGAAAGATTTACTATTGCCAATGTCACGCCATCTTTATCTTTACTTCAGGCATTCATAATATGATATACTAACACTGCTATAGACCGTAGACTGCTTATCAGATGACACTATATTTAGAATTGATAGTGTAGGGGTCTATACTCTCCATAGGGACAATTTTTATTTCTATTAAATCTTGTAACTTTTTTTTTTTTTTTTGTTCAATCAAGTTTAGTGCTTAAAATTTGAAATCAAAGTTACCAAGATTTTCTATTAATAATGTGATGTGCATCTTGTTATTTGATAATTATAAGCTGAGTCTAATATAAAAAAACGTGTTTGTTAAACATTTAAAATTCATATTGAGATAATTAAAATATATCAATAATAACTGTAATTATTTCAATATAGTAATTTTTTAAAGTTTAATGGTTAATAAATTTAAGGAAACTTTACGACACCTAGTACCAGCTTCATGCTGGTAGCGCCTCCACCTAAATAAATAATATTATGTTCACACCATACGAGACCTCGTGGTTGTGGACTTAAAAAAGACGTTTTGGTAGGAAAACTATATGCAAAACGCCATTTATAGGTATAGGAGAATTGTATCATTATCATCATCATTTTCTGTCGTTATTTCTCTGCATGTCAATATGGCAGCTTTCATCTACCTTACATTCCACTTGCTATCCTTCATTTTATTATATACCACTCTCTTCTACTTTCTAAAGATAATCTTTCATAAATTCCGGCAACTTCCCAGCCACGGCCCGCCTACCTATCCCATAATTGGATGCTTGATTTCATTCTACAAAAACCAGAGCCGTCTTCTAGATTGGTATACTGAACTCATATCAAAATCAGCCACCAGTACTATAGTTATAAATCGGTTAGGTGCACGTAGAACAATTATCACAGCTAATCCAATAAATGTTGAGTATATACTCAAAACAAACTTCAACAACTTCCCAAAAGGCAAACCCTTCACTGAAATTCTTGGGGATTTTCTTGGCTATGGAATATTCAATGTAGATGGAGAGCTTTGGAATAGTCAGAGAAAGTTAGCTAGCCATGAGTTCACAGCTAAGTCGCTAAGGGAGTTTTTTATTAGTACATTGGAAGAAGAAGTTGATAAAGGTTTATTGCCAGTTTTTGGGTCGCTGGCGGAAACTAGAGAGGTTTTTGACTTGCAAGAGTTACTAAGAAGGCTTGCATTCAACATGATTTGTAAGGTTAGTTTAGGGATCGATCGACGTTGCTTAGATCCTTCTTTACCTGTTTCACCTCTTGCTAGAGCTTTTGACATGGCGTCTGAGATATGCGCTGGAAGGGCTACGGCTCCTCTGTATCTCGTTTGGAAGATTAAGAGATGGCTTGGGATTGGATCTGAGAAAATGCTTAAAGATGCTGTTCAACGAGTTCATCAATACGTTGCAAAGGTTATTGTTAACAGGGAAAAGATGATACTAGAACAAGGAGAAAATAATGACAATAATAATCAGAACCAAGATCTTCTTTCTCGGCTTATATTGGCTGGACATGAACAGCAAGTGATAAGAGACATGGTTGTAAGTTTTATTATGGCAGGTAGAGATACAACTTCAGCTGCAATGACATGGCTATTCTGGTTGCTTTCTTGTCATCCAGATATAGAGCAAGAAGTATTTAAAGAGACAAATATTATCAAAGAAAGAAAGTTAGATTATGATTCATTAAAAGAGTTGAGATTTTTGAAGGCATGCCTTTGTGAGTCAATGAGGCTTTACCCACCGGTAGTTTGGGATTCTAAGCATGCGCTTGTAGATGACTTGTTGCCGGATAATACCCCTGTCCGAGCTGGAGAAAGAGTGACTTATTTCCCTTACGGAATGGGAAGAATGGAAGCATTGTGGGGTAAGGACTGCCTTGAGTTTAAACCGAGCCGATGGTTTCTTGAACCGGAGCAGTCAAGTTCACTGAAGAAAGTATGTCCTTACAAATTTCCAATCTTTCAGGCTGGTCCAAGGGTGTGCCTAGGGAAGGAGATGGCATTCATTCAAATGAAATATGTGGTGGCTTCCATTCTCAGGCAGTTTGAAATCAGACCGGTTAGTTCAGACAGGCCGGTTTTTGTGCCACGGTTGACGGCTCACATGGCCGGTGGTTTTAGGGTTGTGGTCAGAAAGAGGACTCAGATAACCACGACTGACTCTAATTAAATTAGTGATTCAACGGTAAATAATTTAGATTTCAGTAATTGGAAGGTGTAACATGTCATTATTTGTGACTATTAAAATTGAATATAGATAGCAGACGATAATATTATACAATAATATAATAATATGATATTCATTAAATGATCCAAAATAATAACGAGGAAAAAGGTCGTGCTTGTGTAGACATGATAAAAGGATTTAATTATCGTTATAATTTGGTCAGACACACATGCGTAAGTGGAACGATGAGTTCACATGGAGTGTATATTTTAAGGGGAAATATGGAGCCTATTTTAATTATTTGTTTCCAATTATATAATCTTGGTCAAGCACTCGAGGTTGTTTATTAAGTAATCAAACACTTATGTTTAACAATTGATTATGAATGTATTTTGATCGAGTTCATTTTTAATATAATAATATTTACCCTAGCAAGATTCCTGTTTCCTATGCACTTACAGCCTAGTAAAAAATTAGTAATCCCTAATTTCCATAAGGGGACAAGCATTTTAGAAGCAAATTTATGTGTATTAATTTGTATACTACAAATATTGGAGATGTTATGAACAAATCTCATAGGGATCAACATTCAATGGAGTAATCTTTTTTACTTTCTTTTTTTATTTTTTCAATGCAGTGATAAGACTAACCTAGAGTGATAGGCTTCCAAATTGTTTGTTCCATTCGTCATATGTACCGAGTTCACTCAATGAAACAGAGGGTCTCACTTCTTGCAAAGCCTTTTCGAAATCCTATGTGAAAAGATAGAAGGTTTCAAATAAAGGATGGCTCTTGATTCATAATGCATGTGTTTTTGCGCGAAGCAAGTGAATTTATAATTACCTGAAGGGTAACTGGCCGCATATCCTCTTTTTTCAACTTCGTGATTTCTATTCCCTCTCTAAGAGCTTCCCTCAGTGGACCCATAGACGCGTCCTTGACTAAATTTTTCATGTCTGAACCTGAATATCCTGCAAATTTTTTTTTTTTTTTAAAAAAAAACAATCCCAAGCCAGGAAAACTACAGACGCAAAACATTTTAAGAAGTGACATGTCTAGTCTGTTCGTTAAAATAAATTCAATTTGAAATATAATGGAGAAACTCTTGGATTTATTAGCTCTGAAATGTAGGAAACACATACCTTCAGTCAGATTGCATATGGTATCAATTTCCTCTTTTGACAACTTGAATAGACCATCCTTCTCCAGAAGGTTACGTACAATCCAGGCTCTTGCTTCTTCATTCCCAATACAGTGAGGTTAACTCTGTTTTATTTATTCAAGGAAAGGATTTTCAAAATAGACAAGAGTCAAAATTGTACCTGATGAAGGTAGGGGGATATAAAGTCTTTTCGTAAGTCGCCTCCGCGCTGCTTCATCAAGTTCTTGGGGTCGATTTGTTGCTCCTTGATTACACATCCATTTATCAAATGACAAACACGATTGCTTTCGAAAATTGCATCACATAGAACTAAAACTAATGCTTATTTGAAAAGTAACGGCATTTCACTTAATGAAACAGAAAATTAAATGGACATAGAAATCCTGTCTTGAAGAGCAAGATTGATGCAATCAAGGCAATTAATTATGTTACCTTACTGAAACAGGAATTGCTTGAACAAAAACTAAAATATGGTAAAAGAAGTTGGCCTTTATCAGTAATTTCTCTTCATTCGATAGTACAGAAGTTCTCGTCACCCCAGCGAAAAATAAGCGATGCAAGAACAAGAAAACTTTGATTCCCCACAATTTTCTTTCCTAACCTTTTAGAATTTCATATCCTATTGAACTCAGTTGCTATATTACGCAAAAATATAACACAGGAGAGACAAGAGGACAATATAGGATAACCTAATTTATCATCCTAGGAGATAAATATTATATATTTGGAATTTTCTGATAAAAAAATATAGTCAATTGAATCAATCCAATTAGATAAAATGTGGTACAGGATGTAATTTATCTACCTCAACAAAACCGATAATGACAATAATTTGCACTGTACAAATGTACTATAAGCACCATTTTTTGACCTTTATGGTTGCCCTAGATATCATTTTGGTAAAGAGAAACTCTGAGGACCTTGAAAGTATCAAATAAAACGAAGTAGCAAAATAATGTGCTTGTGCACGCGCTCATTTAGGGCTTCAACTATTACCTATAAGCAGAATTTGCTCACTACCACTGTCAAAGCCTTCCATTTCAATAAGGAACTGAGTTTTGAGCCTTCTACTTGATTCATGTTCACCTTCTGACTTACGCTGCAATCATGAAAATTAAGTGCTACATCTGATGTGTAAGAAATAACTGATGACACATAAAAAGAAATGTAAAGGGTTATTGGCATAATTTGCAAATGGTGATCCTAGTTGTAGAATGGAAGCACCTTACCAAGGATAAGAAAACAAAATCACAGGAAAAAGAAAACACTAATGATTCCACGACTGGCAAAGGAAGGGACAGACACAGAGAATGCAGAGAAGAAAGGAACGGACAGAAAATGTATGAAATCAAGAAAAAACTTAAAGCACGAGACTTTCAAACCTTAGAGCCATACTGCAAAGTGACTAAAAAACTCCAGGATGCAACAATGAAAGACCACAAAAATTACTATATATCCAACCAAATATCACAATTACCAATAAGTATAAGTAGTTTCCCAGAACTAAGAAACCTTGAATAATCAAACAATTCTAAATTTAAAATTAAAATCTTAAATCAATCCTCCCATCAGAAAGAACACGAGTAGGATAGCCTATGCATAGTGCCCACAACCAGCATAACAGCCATAGGTCAGAACATGCTTTACCTGTGACAGGAGTGAATCTATTTCATCGACAAAAATTACAGCAGGCTGACGGCAACTGGCAACGCCAAACAGTGCCCTGACTAATTTTTCACCTTCACCAATCTAAACTCACAGGTTAATGATGTCAAGAAGTAAACAAATATTTCACACAATATATAGTATGGCAACAAATAACATGCATTAGAATTATGTGTCATTTTATCCTTTTATTTCTGAGTAAAACTTCACAAATTGTTAATCATTTAAGTTAAAATGTGTAGCAAAAATAATTATGTTGGCAAATCTTTCTCCGTCTTTTCATTTTTGTACAGTTTCACGAAAAAATTGGCAATCCTTTGGGCAACAATATTGAGCAAAGTGGAGTTGGAAAAATATAAATGATATGCTAAAATTTCCAATGCCTTGGGCACTCCGATGATAAGAACAAAATGAATGAAAAAAAAATTTGTGATAGAGATAAAATGACACATGAACTTCAGGAATCTAACAAAAGTTTCTGAATTAATTCTGAAGTCTATTTTTTATGACCGATAACCAATTTGACCCTTTTTTTTTTTTTGAAAAAAAAAAAGAATTCGGTCGGTGAACATAAAAAACTATATGGGAAATCAGCAGATATGAACATACCCACTTGCTTGTCAATGAGCTTGCAGATATGTAGAAAAAGGTTGCTTTTGCCTCTCCAGCAATAGCTTTTCCTATCATTGTTTTTCCTGTTCCCTAGAACATGGGAAATACTAAAATGAATTTAAATTAAAAAGTATTGAATTCTATATTTTATTTGGATTGATACATACCGGTGGACCAAAAAGAAGAAGACCTTTGCCTGGAGAACGACAACCTTTAAATATGTCAGGACGTAATAATGGCCATATGACCATCTCAGTCACACATTTTTTGGCATGCTCCAAGCCAGCTACAGCATTGTTTGATAAGGAATTAAAACTAGAACAGCAAATATAAGAAACTCCAAAAGTTAATGGCAGCAATAAGCTCGAAAATATTTTGCCATTACCAATGTCATCCCATCGTACATTAGGATCCCGATCCATAATCTCATTACTAACATGTTCAATAAGACGAGGTTCCAAATTTCTCAATTTTTCAGGAAGCTCGCCGTCAGGACCGCATAATATCTCCAGACTAAGAGAAAACGGAAAATCAGTAAGATATGCTAACTCATCAACATAATAGAACTATAGGAAGAAGTCAGCTTCTCCACAGTACCAAGAATTATTTCAGTTCACTAGGGCAGGGAGCCCAAAAAGAATACATATAAGATTACTTGATCATCTTTTAAAGACTAATATATTACTTATTATGGATCTTATGACATGAGGTGCTAATGCGTACGATGCAGCTTACCATCTCCTTGTTGAGTCGTCTAATGCATCATCCTTTCCTGTGGCTCGTGTAGTCACATTTCCAGTGTTGCCTCCATTTGATTTTATAGGAGGAACAAAGTTACCACGGATGCCACGTCGTGAAAAGCCATACGATCTTCCCCCGTAACTCCTGTTTGCATTTTCACTTTGTGGGGAGACAGATGCACTGGGGGATCCCATCAACCCTCTCTTTTGCCGTGCATCCATTTCCTGTGCCAAAAAAACAGAAAGTGAGGAAAAAAAATATAATTTCTCAAACAATGACCTAAATATATTTCCAGCACAAGAGTACTTGATCATTTTTCCTAACTCAAACCTAACATTTTTTCTCTTCCACTCAGGCAAACCTCAAAGCGGATAGTTTGCAGATCAAGACGTGCTTCTATTTTAGCTAGTAAGAAAATTAAGTACTATTCCTCCCCAGAGAAACCATGTCCACTGTGAACTCAAAATTACAGCACCAAAAATTTTGCATCAGGTTTCTCTTAGCTCGCACAATAACTCCAACTACTGTAGTTGGCATTAAAATATTTCAGATTTGACTTTGAGGAGATATATCATGGCATTCAGTGTTGCATATCCAGTTTCCACTTTCATAGAAATAATAGGAGATTTCATTTTTCCTATTTGGTGGCTTATCGACTGTTCAGACTAGCAAAAATACTATAACACTGACAACCAAAACAGAGAAAACTATGGGACAGAGAAAAGGACTTTAGCTCAAAGCATTAGCCCTATGCAGATAAGAATAATTTTAACTCTACGAGGCCACATCTGGTTGGATAGTTTCTGGAGAGGGGTTCATGTTGACCTAGATCATACATGCATTCCATTGCCATAAAAACAAAAAAGAAGAATGAGTTTTAGACAACTATGAGTCTTTGTCTTTTGCTAATATTCTATTGGAGGATTGAATAGATACCAGTTTTGCTCTTGCAGTTACAAATCCATTGCCAGAAACGTCTGTGCTAGCTTCATCATTGCTTAGGGGTGACTTTGCACTCTCATCTCTGGGGCTCCTGATTTCTTTATGTGAACGTTTTGATCCCAAAGCATTTCCACAGCCTCTTTCTTCCTCTTCATTGTTCATATAAGCAGAGAGCCTGTGACCTTTAGAATGGTTGCTATATGAATGAGCTCTTTCTACTATCATACAATCATCCGAGGTGTTGCTTTTAGAGTTCAAAGAATTCTTGTGAGAACCAATATTTGCTTTCACGATATTGTTTCCATACAAGGATGTCAACTTTGCCTGTGTCATGACCTTTGATGTCTTGCAGCTCAACTTGTCCTTCCTATCCAGTTGGTCTCCCTGAGGATAAGAGCTTAGGTCAATCATTGCATTTGGAAGCAGAAAATACCCAATTAGGTCAGACAAAAACTACAAACCTTTACTCCTGTGTACTATATATCAACAAAACAACTGACCAGAAAGGTAAAATAAACCACCAGAAAGATTAAAACAAAGTCTTCCTCTTTTAATTAACGAAGAAAACAACATGTCACAAAGCTAATATTTATCAATCCTTACCATTCCATTTAATGACCTTATATTATATTGCTGAAGAAGAGCACGGAAGTGTTTTGACTGTTTAACCTTCTCAATGTCAAGATCTCCTTTCCTGTCAAAAACATGGCCAGGAGATCTACCTGCCTGCTCAAATGCCCGGCTAAACATAAAATGGAAAACAAATTATCACCACGGAGAAAACAGTCGTGCACATTAATGCATATGCCTTACAATAATAATCAAATTCAACCAAAGATAGTTAAAGCTTACTGTATAGAGAAATGAATTAGTAACATATAGCATCATCGTTATGGAGAAACAAAATAAATACTATGCTTGATTCTTACATACAAATAATTAGATAAGGTATATATATTAGGCTCAGTCCATATCATCACGACTAGGTTTCAAATTAATTCTTTTATGTCCGGATTAACACTCGATATACTTTAAATTAAAACACAGTCATTCAACTAACTCTAAACCAAAGCTTTAATTTCAAAGTACCAAAACAAATGCACATTCCGAGGCCTAATACTATCGCTAAATCATAAATCGAGAGAGAACAATCGCTTTGCGGATGCTTATTACTACATACCGATCGGACTCGGGAAAGAGGGATTGGCGAACGGTGTCGAGCTTGGAGATGGCGTCACGGAGGATCGGTCTAGTGAGAGCCTCATCGACGTCGGTGAGAGAACGCGATTCAATAAAGCCGAGAAGGCGAAGGCCGAGAACTTGAGCTGCTGCGAAGTCGCGCCTTTCAAGAGCCAAGTCGATGCCAAACTGAAGCGAGTGCAGCCGTTTCAGGTTATCGTCCACCTGCTTTCGCCAACATAGTGGAGAAACTCTTGCATCCTCCATTTTCGATCTGGAAGAAGTATAGGATGGTAAATTTTCTTCTTTTCCCGCCATTTTTTGGGGATTTGTTAAAGCGAACGCATTTTGGCTCTAAAATGAGGTTTCGAATGGATTTTATATTCTGTAGTTAAATTGCATCCAAGTCCAAATATTACACTCTATCGAAATAGTTTTGAAATATTCTCAAAATACCCCCCAGATATTATTCATTTACAATACTAGACAAAGTTTTCACATCATATTACCATGTCACTCAATTTGAAATTTTGATTTAATTAAATTTCAAGTGCCGTATAATAAAATATTTATTTAATTTATATGATTATAAATTTAAAATAAATTTTTCTCTCCTTAGAATTCTACTTTTCTTTTTTAAGAAAATTTTGAATTTTATTTTGATTGGCCAACTAATTAATTTTCTTTAATTTAATATTTATTATATATATAATAAACATAATTGCTAACTTTTAAAATCTAATTTACTCTAATCCCTAACCTAATTCAACTATAACTTTAACTTTTAAATCTTAAATTAAAATTGTTCTTATATATACCTTGTTCGTTTTGTTTATTTGCAAGAATTCTGCATGCTTATATTTTTCTCTTTATTTGTTTACTTTATTATCAATCTTTGCTTAGTGCTGTCTCCTTTGTTTCAGAAGCTTGATATGGTCAATTACATCGTCACTCTATTCTAAAATGCGACCGCTGAATGATCTTTTGGTTATCGGTGAAATATTACTTATATATGATATTTGTAGATATTTACACCATTATTAATGGTCTTATACACATATTTTTATTTTATCATGTATATCTTTAAAAAATTATAGATTTTTTCAAAGAATTTTTTTTAAATATTAAATAATCAATATTTTTAAGTAAAGATGAGAATAATTTATTATTTTTTAAAGATTTTATGGAGAACAATTCTAATTAAGTTCAAAATGAAAGTAATAAATAAAAAATTTTCAAAATAGTATAATAATTTTTATTCAAATAATTAATTAGTACCCGCACGCAAAGTGCAGAATTAAAACTAGTGATTAAGAATTTTTTCATATCATGTTATATAATTATTTAAATTAAATTCAAAGTTCAAAAGTAAAAAATTTAAAAATTATTTTATATCAAAATCAATGAGATTAAGAATTATGATTGAAATGAAGGTATTTATTACAATACACGTAAAAAAATGAAAAAATTAGAATATTTTTTTAAATAATTATTAATTTTATTTATTTAGTCTATAAGCGGGACCATAAATCCGATTTAGATAAGAGCTTTTCTATATATTTTTAAAATAATAATTAAATTATTTTTTGTGAAATTTAATTTTGTTTTTGATCAGTGATGAGGCGATATTACGATAATATTATCCATATTGATACTAGGATTAATGGATAAGTTTACCTTCTTCATTATGCCAAGAAATATTAGGTTTGCTTGCAGGAATTCTTTGATTTAAAACAAAGCTATACGCAAACAAAACAAACCTTTAAATACATTCACAACACTAAAAAAAAGTTCAACAGGATCAGGATTCAAAGCAACTGCGACTGACAGATACTGAGAATAAAATGCAAACAAGATGTCTAATAGATGATTTAGCAGTATCCTTTAAATCATCACATCACTCAGTTTATAGGGAAACCTCATAGCAATATTTGATAAATATAAATATATCGATATATATTGGAAGCATATGGCACCCTTGAATCTCTTTATTCGAATAGCTTCAAGCTACCATAACAGAACAGTTCAATATAAAGTTACTCAGTCTGTTTCTGCCACATTGAAGAGGCCTCCATTGTAATTCTTTAGCTTCTGTATCCGGGCAGCAGGTGTATATAGCCATGCCATCGCCGGAATAAGATACCATGGAAGTAGACGCTCCTATTACTAGCAGTTCATTGCCTAAAGATTTGAAGGCTACACCCCATCCTCTCGAAGAATCAGCTCTTACTGGTACTGCTCCTAACTTCCTCCAAGTTTTGTTCTTTTTTGAATACACTTTAAGTTCATTTGATGATGTCTCAAGCGAGTAAAGCTCATTGTTGACAACTGCAACAAGAGGCGGTGATTGGAAAGTTGCAACAGGAGTGTCCTCTAACATGTTTGGAATATGTTCCCATGTCTTTTTATCATCATCGTAGGCTTCTGCACAAGTGAGACCCCTTCCTTCCTCATTTCGTCCACCGATCACATAAAACTTATTGTCCATGTAACAACCTGAGCAAAGTCTCCTTTTTCGGAGCATTAGCGGAAGGGCTTCCCATGTCTTAGTATCAGGATTGTACTTTTCAGCAGAATTTAGAACTTTACCAGCTTCTGTCACCCCACCAGCTACAAAAGCAATGGGGCCACAAGAGGCTGAAGCAAAAAGACATCGAGGTTTGATCATTGAAGGACCTTTTTTCCAACTATTTGTCTCTAATTCATATCTCCAAACCACAACACCACTTATTTCCCTGCCTGAAATGATCAAATGAGTACCCGCACAAAGTGATTCTTTATCTCCTGAAGAAAAACAAGAGTCTGCAGGCAAGTCAGGAAGCTTTCTACGAGCACTAAATTGTCTATCAAACGCCCACCAACCACTATCACCAGTTGTAAAGATAAAAACAGAAGATTCTTTTACTCCAAGTTCTCTCCTAATCTTAAACAGCTCACCAGTCTTCACAAGACCGAAAATTCTCTTGTTAACTAGCGGAAATTTCCAGTATTCTGATCTAGGAACTCTTGCCAAAATCTGATTCTCTACCTCATCACTTAGCTGGGGAACTTGGGAGTAATCTGCATCCTGAGGTTCTACATTTGAGGAACCACCCACTCCACCCTCATGAGACCAAAATGCATACAAACTAGAGCCTTCTATTCCCTTACCATTAGCAGTACTAATATTTTCTGGTAGAGGACTATTATGAGTAATATTCCAAGGGCCATTACTAAAATTCTCTTCAAGCATCTCCTTCTTGCTAATATTATGATCTTTTCCAATCACATAGATTCCATCATCTTCCCTTCCATTAGTTTCACAAGAGTTGAGCGTTTTTGGTGCGGGACTATTAGAAATAATCCAAAAGCTATTGCCAGAATCCTCACCAAGCAGTCCTTTTTCATGAGGATTAGAATCATTTTTGCAGACATCACTCCCTTCATCTTCACCCCCTATTTGTTTTCCCTTGGACATGGATCAGAACCTTTCAAAATCTCTGTATTAAAGAAACAGGAAAAAAAATGTAAGATATAAATCCATAGATAGAAGATTAAAAAATAAGTAAATAAAAAAACAAAATTTGGATTCTAGGAAATGATTAGTATATTTCTGCGTTCCCATGAACAAAAATTATGTTCCTTAGTGAGAAATTAGCCACTTAACCACATCTACGTCGAAAACTGATAAAGAAACATAAAAACCAAGAAACCTAATTCAACAAGTAAATCAAAATAAAAAAGCCGAAGATATTGTTTTACCCAAATGAAAACTGAAATTAATCCAGTGAGCTGGTCAACATCCACGATAAAGAAAATACACATGCAAAACAATAGGAACAAGAAAGACATGAAAAACAAGAAATGGACTAATAAATTGTTCAAAAGTGTACAAAACGTATACAGAAACAAACCCAACAAATCAAGGCATGAAATATTTTCACAAATGGTGAATAATACGTACAAACACAACATAATCAAAGGGAGAGAAGCTTACCAGGAAAGTCCAAGTCCAAGTCAAGTCAAGGAAGCAAAAGAAGGGACGGTTATAGGGAGAGAAGAAATGAAATCATCTAACACAAGCCTCAATAAGAGGTTGCTCATAAACAAAGATTAACAAACCAAGAATTTGGAGTAAAAGACGAGAGAGAGAAACAGAGAAAATATATACAAATTACATAAGCAGACAATATAAATTGAGGAGAGAAGCCAGTAAGTGGCAGAGAAAGAGGGTTATATGTATATGGGTGGTGAAAGAATTCAATTTGAAAGAAACCCATTTGCTGGTTGTGAGTTATTGTTGGAAGATTACAATATTCTGCAATTGATTTTTATGATTATTAAATAAAGAGTGTTGTTGCTTTTGCTATAATCATCTCCTCCTCCAATAACAAAACCCACATCTAAACAATTCTTGTTTTCAAGAAAAGGCAATTCCTTTGGAGAGAGAGATAGAGAGAGACTGAGAGAGTCTGTTTTCTGTTTCCTTTCTTTCTATGTGTAAAGGAAGAGAAAACATTTTTAAATCTGCTAAGGAGAGGCAAAGTCAGTTGCTGTCCTCCCCTCTCTCCGTTTTGATTTTTTCTTTTAAAAGAAAAAAATATTATTATGTCCTAGTTTTTATTATCGAGATGAAAAGTGTAACTCCACTCTCAGATGAGAGAGTGATCAAGACGCGCTTGATACTATTAAAGTTCCATCTATTTATTTTTTAGTTTTCTTTTACTATAAATATTTACATTCCTATAAAACTTTTCATAGTATTAGGGGAAGAGATTTATTTTTTTTGTATATTACTAATAATTATTATTTTAATTTAATAATTTTTTTAAAAAATTATTATTAAATTTTAAATTTAATCATTTAGTATAATTTGGATAGAATTAATAATATTTTTTAAAAGACGTGAATTTTAAATATAATAAATATTATAAAATAAAAATAATAAAATTAAATTTTATAAAATATGAATATGAAATATACTCATGAACGACGTGAACACAAGATAGTTAGTTAGAAATTACTTCCTCCATTTCAAAATTATAATCACAAATATTTTTCATACAGTTTAAAATAGTTGGTTAAATTAGTTAAATTATAGTTTTTTTTATCTTATTTGTTCATATATTATAATATTATCCCGAAATTTTTGTTTCAAAATAATTTCTATTTAAATTTAATTATTAAATTTTTAACTAATAATATTACGCCACGTAATATTATCGGATAAAAATTATTTTGATTTATTTTAAAATTAATCAAGTAATTGTTAATCAAATAAAAATTAGATCAATTTTTTAATTAGACCGAATTAATTAAAATTAGACTCAAATTGGATATTTTTAATAATTACTATGCATTATTGTGTTTTTCACCCAACAAACCATGTCCGATAATTTGTTTTTTATCAATAATTTTTTATCTTTTTTTTATCTTTTTCTTTCTTTCCTTCCCTCCTTTCTTTTCTCTCTTTTCTTTTTATTTTCCTCTCCTTCCCTCCTTTTCCATCGAACACAGCCTTCTCTCACTCTCTCTTCCTCTCTCTCTGATTCTCTGCATGTCACCGGCCACCACGATAGTGGCCTTCGCTGAGTCGGTCACCCTTGCTCCGCCAGCACCGCAGCAGTTGAATCCAGCCCTCTCTCTCTCCTTCGGTCTCCCTGCCATTCTCCCCCTCTATTTGCCTTTGTCTCCCTCTCTGCGATTGCCGGACCACCACAACAGCTCCACCATCGCAGCACCACGTCAAGCCGGCCACCATCTCCTCCTCGCCACTGCTCCTCCTCCTCCGTTCCCTTCCTCTCCAGCCAGCACTTCTTCCTCTGACGCGTGAACCAGGCCAGCCAGCCACCGTCTCCTCCGTTGCAGCAGTTTTCAGAAACCACAGCAAGCCTGGCTTGCTACCGGCCATCGTCTCCTCCTCCTTCAATTCAAGAATCATCAGGATTTTTACATTATTGAGTATTAATTTTATAATTTTCAGAATTTATTTGGTTAAATTTTTTTATTAATTAGTTAGTTAATTTTAGAATATTTTGTTGAACGATTTTATGGTTTGAGTAGTTAATTATTTTGGTTAGTAAATTATATATTGTTTGGGTGAATTTTAATATTTGAGGAATAATTGTAGTTAATTAGTTAATTTTTGATAATTAATTAGTTAGTTGAATTTTAGTAGTTTGGTTAATTGTTAGTATTTTGATTAGTTGATTTTATTATATTATTAGATGATTGATTAATAATTTTTAGAATTTTAGTATGAGTTTTAGTAGTTGATTGAGTAATTAGTTAATTTGAATATTTTGATAATTGGGTTATTAGTTAGAATTTTAGTAAATTATTGATTATTGGGTTATTAGTTGATTTTAGTATCTTTGGTTAATTAGCAAGTTGTATGGTTAATGATTAATGGAGAATTTGATAAAATCAATTAGTTAAGGATTTAGTGAATTAAAAAGTGATTAAAGGATTTTAATTAGTTTTGTGAGAATTTATAAATTTAATTAATTATGAAATTTAATTAGTTAGTGTTAAGATTTCAAATTATGAAAATTAGCTTATTAATGTTTAATGGGTATATTTGAAGGATTTTAAATAAATGGAGTATATTAAAAAATAGAACTGATTATCTAGTTGATTAAATGAATTATTGTAAAAAAATGAATTTCAGTGATAAGGTTGAAAATATTGTATTGAAATATTATGGTATTTGAGAATTTAATCAATAATAAATTAAATTAGGTTGATATGATTATTTCGGGTGTTAAATGGAATTTTGGTGAAATAAGTGTATTTATACGATTACTGAGTTTAAGTGAATTCGAGTGGAAAATAAATATTTGATAAAATTGCTAACGAATTATATTTGAAGATTTTAATTAGTTATAATTATTAACGGATAATTAGTGGATTTAAATATTTATATGTAGGTATATTCTGCAGAAAAAAAAATATTGGTTAAAAGGTTAAAATAAATAAAATTTATTTAAATATAATAATTTTGGAGTGAAACTGATTATTGAAGTTTGAATAAATAAAAAATAGATTATAGTGAATATTTTGATGATAGTTAATATAAGGACGAACATTTGATAAAATTGATTAATATATATATATATATATTTAGTGAGTTAAGTAGATAATATTATTGAGAAATTATTATTATTGTTGGTGTTAAATTTTAATTTGGAGTATAAATATATTTTATGGTGAAATAAATGAAATTGATACCTAGACTAGATACAAAATAAGCGAATGAATTAATTGCTGTTAAATAGTAATGTTATATAGTAAATTAATAGAAATATATAATTGAGGATTTTTGAATTAAAAGTTTATTATATTTATAGAGTTTATTATAGTTATTATTTGAATAATTGTTTAGTATATAAGATGGCTATCTTAAAAAATTGGGTTATATTAAAATAGGTGGACAGTTATATTTTTATGAAAATAATATTTTAATAAAAATAAGAATTTAGTCAAAAAAATAAAATAAACAGATAGGTTTATTAAATTAATTAATTAATTTTTTAATTAAAAGAATCGTTTATCTGATTGTATTTTTACTACTATATATGTCTTTTAAATCAGTCAAGTTCTTCTACTGCTCCTCCAAATCAAAATTCAGGACATATTTGAATTATTCTGCAGTCACTGTAAATAACAATAAATGGTGCACATCATCTTGCATACATAAATTTCATATGCATACCATATACTCTTTATATCAATCAAAATAATAATTAATCATTCTCTATTTCTATTGTTATATTAATATCCTTCATTTTTCAAATATAATATTCAAATTCTATAATCTCCGTATTTGATATATGATATTTTGATTCTATAAATTTATATAATTTTCGCCCTTGATTACATTCATATGATGCATTTATTGTCTTGATTATATTTGGTGACTAACTGCGATGTGAAAATAATGTATTTTGTATCTGGGTGGAAATTGAAACGACGTGTGGGTCAGTAGGCCAGGTATGGGAGATCGGCTTCCCGTTATATATATATATATAAAGAAAATTGATCGGGAGCCAATAGGTGGATTTGTGACCTCACTGACCAATTTTCACATGTTGTGAATATTTAAATGTTTGAAGATGCTAATGTTGTGTAATGTGCTTGTCAAAGAATGTCTATTTTATATATTGTGAAAGTATACTGTCTGAATGTGTGAGTTTGCATTATTTATTATTATTCACTGAGTTTAATGAAACTCACTCCCTTCCATAAATATTTTTCAGAAAATAAAAGTATCGTTTGTTTATAAGACTTTACTTCCTTCTCCATAGAAATTCGAATATGTTAGTATGAATTATTTGTTAATAATTGTGATTTTTTGCACATTTTATTTGACAATTATGATGTTTAATTAATATTTGATTATGTAAAAGAAATTATCACGTGATTATAAATAAATTGTGGAGTGTTTTTTTTTTTAAATATTTAGAGACTATATGATAGAAATAGTTTGATCATATTATGACAAATAAATGTTTACATGAGAATATATTTTTATTAAATAGATATGGGTCCAAGCTATAAACAGTATTTAATATTAAGGTTGGGTAAAAAATATTAATTCTGATTAATTTATGAATAATGTCATAATATGAACTTATTATTTTCTTAGTCAAATGATAATAAAAATAGATTTTAATAATTTAGGCTTATTACGGGTCTCGGGGGCCTTAAACTTACCTAGGTCTTAGTACTGGTTCGGTCCACGATTTTGGGTCTTGACATATATATCTTTCAATACCTTAAACATTGTAATATTATAATTTGGGACATCAAAAGAAAAGTATTATTATAATTTTGAGAGAAAAGGAGTATTGAAAAATATGATAATAGAAATATATTAAAAAAATATGCAATTGAGATATTTTATTTAAAAATAAAAAGCAATCAAATTGAATGCATTTGAACCCAAATAAAAAGCAATAATAGAATTATATTATTTATATGACATGCTTTCACAAAAATGAATTTTGCTCTAGATGAAGTTCCAAGAGTAATGGAAGTGTGAATGACGCGCTTACAAGTAGTTCCTAACTCAAGCTTTGTTTAACCAATTGTCATTCTAAAGAATACGCAACCCCACCAACCAAACATAAAGCAAATATTAATTTTAATATAAAATAAATATATTAATTATTAGATTTCAAATAATACTTATTCCAATAAAATTTTATATTTCAGGATTTATAAATTCATTTTACATAATTTTTTTTATTAAATATGAGCATCTCTCAGCACTGAAAAGACCGTAAAGGATATAATTTTTTAACATTTTTTGTATATAAATTTATTGAGAATCGATCGCTTCTACTGAGATTAACATAAAGTTCAGCCTATGATACTTTACCATTTGATATCTTATTGATCCATTGAGAGAATAAACCCACAAAGCGGGGTGAAAAAAGTAAATTGCAATCACTAAAAAGATTTAACATGTGGTCATTAATCATGGTCCTATGAGCTGTCCACAATCCAACTGTTCTTAAAACATCTTGGGATATATATAATAAATCATGGGCATTACACGTGTCCTGTTCAGATTAATTATGTTAATCAACAATTTGGGCGCGTTGATTGATAATTAGTTTAATATAAACCAACTGCAGAGAAGATGCCACAGCCTAAACCTAGAAAGTGGAAAGTCTATTGGAGAAGTCATTGTTTTGAAGTGTTCTTTTTTTAACCTTAACCAAATGTATATAATAAAACAAAAATTATGGGTTGGCTCTCCACTGATTAGTGTGGTGGATTTACCTTTCCATTATAATAATATTAATCTAATTTCACTGTCATAATCGCATTTTGTGTTAGACACGTGTTGATTATTTAAGGTTTTTCTTAAATTCCTAATGTCTCTTAAGCTAAACATAGGATTGGCCACAGGGAAAAGCCTATCAGCCTCTAGAGCCCATAGATTTCCAAAACCTTTTTTTTTTTTTTTTTCTTCAAGTATGGTAATCAAATCCTAAATCTATTAATTAACAAGTAATGAAACCACTAATCTCTCTTTCTTTTCTTTTCTTTTTTTAGAAAAAAAGGACAAATGAGCTTAGAAGGGATTAATTATACAATAAGGAGCGAAAACTATTGCGGTTAAGAAAATCCAAACTCGAAATGTTTTATCATTCACGTAAGTGAAAAGACTAATAGAACCATTGATTGCAAAAGAACTATTTCTTTCGTGGCCCTTAACTATAAAATTTTGAATTTTTTATATAAATATAAAATATAATTACAAATGATAGCATTTAATTTAACTATCTTGATTCATAGAGACTAAAAATTAATTTTTAATCAAATAACAAAATTTTAACTAGTACTAACAATTTGAGGTGGCAATACCTAAGGATTCATTGAACAAATTAATAATTTAAATAAAATTAGTGAGTTTTTGGGACACTCACAACCCATGTGATGCTTGAAGAATGGGGCATGTAAAAGAGGGACAAGTGCATTGCCTTTTATTGGTTTTTAATTCATTGAAATTGGCATATTTTTGTAAATGGACCTCACACACACTCAAGTGCACATTTGAATGTCTCTTGCAAATGTGACCATTTCTCCTATTCATTTGCCAACATATTTGTGTTAATGAGTTGTAGCCACTAATGACAAGAGAATTTAACTATCAACATCAATTTGAAAATGAAAATGTTTTTGGGTTACATATTACTTTGTAATATTTAGAATTTTATGTTTCATAACAAAATTATTAAATTTATTTAAATTACGATTAATTATTGACTATATTAGCTTAATTTAATATTAATTCATTCTAAAAAAAATCATTAAATTGAATTAATAATTATTGATTATATACAAAGGGTAAATATAAAAAAAATAATTATTACTTTTTAAAATTATAAATGTAATAAGTATTATGGAACAAACTATTTTCTTAGATGTGATAAATATTATGGAACATAGTATATAGTTCACTGTATATGTTTTTTTTTTTTTTTTTTTTTACAAATAAGAAAGGGAACTAATAGGTCTATTAGTCATGCTCTCGTACGCTCAAGCCACCAGACTGGTAGGAGACACTGCCCCCTTCCTCCAGGACCATAGCATTGCAATCTTCGGCCTAGGACAATAAAATCCAGCCTAAAGTAGCCCATAAAGTGGATCGTGGCTCATAGACAGCAGAGTCAACACTTAGACACTGTGTGAAACGAAACATTGTCATGAAGGATCAAACTTGGATATTGTGTCTCATTAGATGAACTACTTTAAAAGGGTTAGCTGACAAAAAGACATTGGTTAGTAATTTATAACTAAGGATAAAGCACTCACCAACGTTGTGTTGAACGATAACTTTTTAAGTATTAAATATTATTTTTACAGTATTCAATATTATGATATTTAAATTAGTTTTTAGATAAAAAAAAATTATTCCAACGGCTACTAGTTATTGAAATAATTATACACTACTGATATAACTAACAATTATCAAAATAACTAATTTTACCAAAAATACTCCAAACCTATATTGGGCTCTCTCTCCTTTTTTAATGAAAAATATATATTTGTACTATAGAGGAAAAGAACTTCATTCTATCTTGTGAGGTATAGAAATAGTTGCGTTTGAAAATTATCTTTCAATTAATTATATTATTAAAGCAATCAGTACATCACTAATAAACTTAAATGAGAAAATTAATTTGATTAAATTAATTTAAAACATTTTCTATAAAGTTTTATTGAGTGTACATATAATTCTTCTAACCAGCTTTTTGGCTTTTTAGTTTTGGTTAAATGCAAAGTGATGCTTTCAGAGTAGGGTTTGCTTTCTAAACTTGACTGTAATATATAATTTGCCTATAAAGTAATTTTTATTTTTTAATAATTATTGTCTCAATTTGGTACCAAATAAATAAAAAGGCTCTATTTTTCATAAAAAGAATGAAGTGTAATATTTAATATTTTTAATTGAAAATTTTTTTAAAAGAGTTGAAAGATTAGAAAATAAGAAGGATTATTTTAAAAAAATTGTTGCACAATTGTTCTTTTTCAATTTATTGAAAATTTTTATGGACCGAACGTAATAGAGAGTAGCCTTCTCTTAGTTCTCCGTAATTGAGAGAACTTGAACTCGAAATTTCGAACTTCTTACACGAGTGAGAATACTAACTATGCAATCACTTGAGTGAGAATGATAAACCATTTCTTGCATTTGCAAATTGCCACGTTCATTTATTTTTAGATTTACATGAAAATTTTAGATGTCTTAGATTTCCCAAAGCTTGCAAGGAGCCAATTAAGAATGGGTTGGACATTTGATGCATTCCAATATCAAATCAATTCAATTACGTGAAGGAGAGGAATACTAATATATCCAATAATAAAACACGTGTCTCGAAGTCCTACCAATGGCAGCCCATTGGCGGTGCACGGGCCACCCATCCAGCTATAATGCCCTGCTTTCTATATCATGCTCCAAAAATTTCATTCTTCATCAACTGTTAACCGTCAATTTCTAACCTCTCTAAACACTACAGAAAAATAATTAGGTGCAAGACACAGGATTATATTACTATATCCTTATCCTATATAATATATGCCACGCGTCAGCATATTATAATAATTGATTAATAACAAAAACGCACAGAGACGAAAAAAGAAAAATTGAGAGGTTTCTTTGTGTGTGTATCTTATAAAATTCAAGTGCCAATTTATATATTTGGAGAAAAAAAAAAAAAAAAAAAAGGAAAAATCCTGAGAGGAAGGTAGTCAAAATGCTGTGGTCCATGTGGAGGAATACTAAATTAATACAACTGGGCTTGGCTTTCAAACCATGACTCAATAAAAATGAATGAAAACAAAATAAAGCCCAACCCAGTACCTAAAAGGAAGCCCAAACAATATGTTGTGGAATGATACTAACAGAATTGGGCTTGGCTTTCAAACCCTGACCCAACCAAAACAAAAAAAAACAAAACCGAACCTAATACTTAACTGGGTTGACCCAATACACTTTCTCTACCAGACCGGAAAAATGTAAACACTACTCTGATTACTCGTATATATCCACACCGTAGCCAGGACAATTTATCCATCCATCCAAAGTCCATCCATGGCTACCTCGCTTTCTCTCCCTAACTTCGTCTCCTTCCTCTCTCCCTCAAACCCACCATCAAACAACCGATCACAACTCTCCTTTTCATCTCCATTAGCTCAATCTTTATCCCAAAAGTTTAAAGATAAGTTTACTCCACTGGTAGCCCAAGAGGGTCAATCTGGTCCTTTATCTCCTGAATTGTCATCGGTGATTTGCCCTTCTGTTGCTTATGCGAATACCCTTTTCTTTAAATCGGCGTATAATGTGCAGGTGATTGTGGAAAGGGATGACAGTGAAGAGAGGCTGTTAAATAAGTTTAGAAGAGAGGTCATGAGGGCTGGTATTATTCAAGAGTGTAGGAGGAGGAGGTATTTTGAGAACAAGCAGGATGAGAAGAAACGTAAGACTCGTGAAGCTGCTAAGCGTAATAAGAAAAGGTTTGGCTTTTTCTTTTTTCTTTTCTTTTCTTTTGATTTTCGCGCATTTGTTTGGCTGCTCAGAAAATTTTAAGGCAAGTAAAGAAATGGAAATGAAGGGAAATTTTTTGGGAGAATCTTACTCTATTTAGGAGATAAGTTGTGTATTTAGTTTATTAGAATGTGGATTTGAATGTTTTGTGTTTGTCTAGTTGGTTGATGAGAAAATACAGACTCGAGTAAAAGTTAAGATAATAAGGTCTTTGATTAAGCATTGTTATATATCTCAGGTGAAATTGCTTAATTTTTGTTCTACATTTCGGACTGACAACTGAGAAAATGGAAAGAAAAGAAAAGAAAATGGGGCTGATATGATACTAGTTATAGTGGAGGTGTGGTAAAATTGAGGAATAGAAAAGAAAACTTATGTTGGTTAAGAGAAAATAAGGGGCGAAAATTTGTTTCATTGGTTGTAAGGGAAAATCCAAGTGAAGATAATTTTAATCACTCCTCTCTCTCTCCATTGTTGGCAAGCAACCTAGCATTCTATAGCTTTCAGCTTATTGTGGTTCCTCAATGCTATTGTTCTACCTGTATGGATTTGATCTTTCTATTTACCATAATTAGAGGGTATCGGTACTTAATAGTTTTAGAATCTTAGGATTTGCAATTCGAAGCTTACAGTTCGAGCAATTGTTGTGTCCAACTATATGAATTTTATGGCGAATCAAAATTAAGCATAACGTACGATTCAGTATTCAAGTCTTATGATTTGATTCAATTCTTACGCCCAACGATTCTCATACACAACAAAACAAGTTAAAAAGTCAATGCAGAGGAGGACGACCATGAGAATATGTAACAGTGTTGTTCGAATCTTATGTTTCGCAATCAAATCTTACCGTTCAATTCAATTGAATATGTAGAAAAATACTTGGAATGATTTGAGTCAATCCCAATGATACGAATCTTATAGGTAAATTGGAATGGAGTAAAAAATTCGATTCAATTGAATATGTAGTAAAATACTTGATTTGCATTTGAATATTTAGTATCTTGTGATAAACCTAATAGGAAATATATCCATAAATATTCTTTAATTGATTTTGAAGAGTTATACTAAATCTTACGATTCTGTTCGGTTCGATTCTTGATTTGAATCTCACTTTGACAGCTATGGTACTTAAGCTCCTTCTCATAATCTAAATTGAATTGCAATTCATATGCTACCATGATTTGTGTTTTAGAACGCCAATTGCTTACCTAACCACATTAAGAATACTGTAAGCGTAATACAGTTCAGGTAGTAGGGCAGTTAATTTAGCTGTCTGCTGATTCCATACACGGAGTGTTTTGCAAAGTTCAATTCTGTAGTTGTGTTATGAAAGCTTTCTGTCCAATCAACTAGCATGAGTTTGCAGTTTGTAAGGTTTTGTAATGCACTTTATAGCTTTTGTGCCTTAGGTGCTGTATCATCTTTTATATTGCAATTTCTTGTGGCTTTTCTCGTCTCTTTGCCAAGTTAGTGATTATGAATTTAAGCATTGATCGAGTGGCAGCCATGAAGAATTTGTTTTGTTAGGTTTTCATTTCTCCTTGAGGGAAAAACACATTATTCCTTTTTCTGCTGTATTTCTTGTTTCCTTAAAATACACGTTTTTCCTACCAAGGATTTCTTTTTGTTAGGACATTCATTAAGATTGATATTTATTGCTGAAGTATTTTGCAATGAACCAGGCGGCCCATGATGAGATCACAAACAGAAAATAAGCTGGAAACATCTGCAAGCAAGAAGGTCGATGATGATGAAGATAACTGGGAAATGCCTGAAGGAGAACTTCCTTATTGAACATTTAGCGTTGCTTATTAACTGTAGAATTTAACATTCGATTGTGGAAGGCTTGTCTTTTCCAACAAAATTGCTGCAAGTAAATCATTTTCTTTCACTATCTCTGCGCATTCCATTTTTTTACCTTTTGTATCTAAGGTAAATCACATCTCATTCTTGTATCAATTTGAGGTTACTTTGTCACATTGGTGCTGAATCATTTCTCAGACAGCAATATTCATCTGAAACAGGTAACTTTGTATGGAAGAACATATTTGTGCAATTAAATTTACAGAACTTGCTTTTTTCTAGTAGAATTATCAGCTCTTTTATTGGCATGGCTGAAACTTCCGCTGAGATAACAATCACTCTACATTTCAAGTATTCCTTTTAAAATTTATTACTTTTTCCTTCTGATAAACATATCTTCATCATTTCTATCTTCAAATCCATTCTTGTGGAATTGCATTAATACAATTGACCACATACCCAGTTTATTACTCGGAAGGTTAAGTTTTGCTTCTCCCGCATCTTTCTGGAGCTCTTCCCCAATAAGACAATGCCCCCAGGCTATTACCCTCAGCCAGAATTGATCTGTAGTTTCTCAACTCATCAAAAACGATCTTTATGTCATGAACTTTACTCTCCAAATCATCACAACAGTTAGCATGCAAAGTGTATATCTTGTCTATATCATTATGTGGGTGACAAAACCCACCGTAATATTTTGTTTTTAGAAACTTTGGTGTTAAATCAACCATTGTAATGACATCTTCTTTTAGAACCGTTTCACACAAGGATTCGTTTTGTGTGTTGGGATACAGAACCTGGGCTAGCCTCCATAAGTTGAAGAACTGAATCGATTTTTCATCTGCCTGAATGTAAAAGAATCCCCCACTTGCCATTTCACTGCCACTGTCATGGTAGCTTGATGAATAAAGAGAATCACACCCAACTGTCATTTGAGCCAGACCATGAAAGAGCGGGAATGGATTTCTCAGCCACATAACATCTACGTCCTGCAACAAAAATAATTATTCTCGACTTGTTTAACGACGAGGTTGATTTCCATAGAGCATTAAGCCAAGTTAAAAAGAGGCTAACCGTATAAACAAGATTGTAACTGAGTTGAAGCACTTGTTTCAGAAGTTCATTCCTTTTGAGGGCAAGTGTAGGGTAGTACAGAGTCCTGAATTGGTTCTTAATGGCTTTAATTAGATGGATGCAATGGGAATGAATGGAGTTACAGTAATGAAAAGCCTTACTGTCGATAGCAACGATAACCAAGTGATTCAATAGTTGTTCTGTGTCTTGGCCAATTTTGAAGCTTTCAAGGAAAAGTTCAACAATAGAACCAGGTTTTGCCCATGATTTGTCTACCATCGTCAAGATCACTGTTCTGCTTGGCATTGACGCTGCTTTTAAGACTTGCAGCAATTCTTGCCTATCTGAGTTCTACTAGCAAAATAACCAGACAGGATCCAACTAGTTAACAATTGAGGGGACAAAAAAAAAAAAAAAAAACACAGTGATTGTGTAACTTACAGATTGATCCAGAAGCTTCCATGTCCTGAAAATTGTAGTTCTTGGAATTAAATGCTTATGGAAAAGAAAGAACATAGTGAGCATAACCATTATCAAGAAAACTACAGAAATGGGTGATTTTATCGATTTCAGCAGCAACCTCTTCATAATCTTTCTTCTAATATAATTTACTAATAGTTTTAGTTTACAGTCTGCAGAATGCTGATGAAGATAATAAACAATTTCAAGAATGATTCCTAAAAATGGAAAACCTTTTGATGTATAATGAATAAGCATTCTTCCCTTTTATGACAGGATTCGGTTTAATTGCAATTTATGAGCTGAGATTTATATTATGTAAAAGGCAAGTCAGTAACTTTGTTCTTGGTGGCCAAAACTAAAGTTTCAGAAATATGATGAAAAAATAAAATGAAATGGGAAATGCATAATCAGTCTGTGCTGATTTGATTGCGAGGTTTGCCTCTTCTTTAAGTCTAGTTTATAGATTTTATTCTTCTTTCTCTGCATGGCTTCTTTATGATGCTTCTAAGGTAGTCTAACAAAGACAGAGTAACAATCAATTCTTTTGCTTTCTTGGTTTTCTTTCTCTTGTCTTACCAGGAAAAAAAAAAAAATCTCCTGAAGAGCAACAAGTTGAATATGGGATTTTACAGTTTCAGTTTTTTACTGCAAGTGATTAAAGGTAAAAGTTACAATTTAAGCTTAGGCATCTGCCTAACCACTTTTTACTTCACACTTTTATTTGATATTTCATATATTGTATTCCAAACAATCATGTCCACAACTTTTTCTACCGCAAAAAAATCATCATATAATTCATAAATATACAATTTTTTTATTTGAAATTTGCTTTTAAACGTATGTTCAAATTTGAAAAAAATAATTAAATAATTTATATTTTTAGACAGAGAGAATAAATATATAATTAATATTTTCTAATTTAAAAAAAAAAGAATTGAAATTGTAAAGCTTGGAATAGAAAAAAAGGGATCAATATTTTCATTACTAATTTAATTTTTAAAAAATTATAATTATTAAGTACTTCCATCCAACACCCACATTGGATCATCACATGATCAAAATAAAATTTTATAATTATTTTTAAAAAAAAATAATATCATAACCCCACACCGTGGCGTCCCGAAAGTGTTCTGCTGATTAGTTGCGTCCTCAATTTTACAACAATCCCGTTTTTTTATTTAAAATTCAATTATAAATAAATATTATAAATTCCGCGATCATAGCTGTTCATTAGATAAGAAATGAAATCGAATGATTAAGAGTTGTCCACGTCGCTTAGCCTAAACGACGGATCATTGACCAATCAATAAACACAGACGAGATGTAACAGATGGACACTATTTGTCCATTAGATGTCTGCCACGTGATCCTACACATGTCACGGCCTGTAATTCTATGACATGGAAACTAGTCCCATTTTGAGTGTATTTGGGCCCATGTTCATGATCGATTATCCTCAACATTATATGAATGAATAATTACTTTTTGTTTTTTTTATTAAAATATATTCAATATTATATTTAACGAACAAATAGATAAAAGCGGCCTTTCAGTCCCCTTGGGGGTCGCTTAATTCCTAAACCTTGATTCTTATGCTCTGCCCATCAAGATCTCTACACGTGTCAAGTGAATAATGGAGATAAGTTGGTGCTTATCTGTCAAACAAGCAAGTGGCCAATTGGTAAATTTTTTTAAATTAAGTAAAATGTTTAATTACTACAATTTGAACCTTATACAAAAACCAAACTATTAAACATTATATTATAAAATTATATTGAGGAAAATCAATTAATTTTCAAAATTTATTTATCATTTAAGATATACTTAAAAAATTAATTAAAGTAATTAAATTATGATAATTTTTTTCAATTTAATAAAATGGCTATTTATTTCATTTAATTATTTTAAATTGAACAATTTTCTTCATTAAAAATAAATGTTAAGAAATTATCGAAAACAATTATTATAAAAATGATAATAATAAATTTTAAAAAATTAAGTGATACCAATGATTTTAAAAGAAATATTAAAAAATCAATAGATAAAAGTTGATGAAAAAATGTGTAAATGAAGTCAATGATTGACTATGAGAGTATAAATGTTGTCCTTAAGACATATTAAGGACACAAAGAGAGTTAATAACAAAATGCCAATGAATGAATCTATAAACTAAATAAACCTATTAAAATAAAATTGCAAGTAGTCTTTTTTGTTTATAATTTAGTGGACACTCTCTTTCTTATCAATGAACAAATATTTTTCAAGTGACATTAGAAGAGAAGGGTGGCTTCATGTGTAAATTGCATTGACACAAATATTATTTTATTTAGCTTTTAGAATAAAACATGTTTCACAGAAATTTCAAACTTTACAACTAGAAATTTGAAAATTGCACCAAAAAGATGAAAAGATAAATTCAATAAAAGGGACTGTTTGGTGGCAGGAATAGTGAAGTGTATCATGTTTTGAAAAAGGGGTGATCATGTGAATATCATGACCAATTGTCTAACTTTACATTGTGGAATTTCTTTTTCAAGCAAAAATTGTTAATTAGTTGAAGTCAATCAATGTGTAACTTCCAAAGGTATGGGAAAATTGTATCCAAAGTGCTAAAAGAAAATTTTATAATCTTATCTATTCATTACAAACTTAAAATGATATAACAAACATAATCTTGATTTCGATTTTGTCATACTAAGATTTATTGGTTCAAATAAATAATAGAATGTGTTATCCAAATGATAAGAATCCTTTTCTTTCAACCAAAAGTCTCGAGTTTGAAGCTCTTAATGTGGAGTTCCTTTAAATACTTGGAATGGAGCACTTTGCCCTATTTATGTGTTTGTCCGGCGCAAATTCAGATTAGTCGAGTCAATGAGTTTCAGATATTAAATGATTAAAAAAAAAAAATGATATATCACATATAGCTTGTCTATTGGTTAAAGCACACTATATTTGCGATTTTAGGATTTTAGAGAGAACAGTATAATTGATCTTCTCATTAATGTTAAAAGCTGTTTAAAAAGGAAAAAAAGAAAAAAAAATTAGACATGCGAAATAAATTCTTTTAAAAGATTATATCCACTTCTAATGGCAAAAATATTTTTCTCCAAAATTTCATTTTTATACACTTTTGGTCTTCCACATTAGCTTCATATGTAAGAATTATTCTTTCATCTCATTTAAAATAAAAAAAAAAATCATACCATTAATTATTGCTTTGATGCGTATCTCTTGCTTCTTAGAAAAGAACGATACTAAGATTTACATTTCACACGTGCTAACCTTAAATTATTAGTCCAATCATACATCGTATACGATAATAAAGTTTGATAAGTGATTATCAATTGACGACTGAATATATAAATTCACCTATAAATTTTATAATTTTTAATTTTATAATATTTTAACTTTTACAGATGATCTATCATATATTTGAATTTATTAATTTTGATATAATTGCACACCTTTCAATATTAATATTAATAATTTTTAAAATTTTTGATTTTTATTTATAAAATATGAATTTAATATATAATTTGCATGACTTCTAAAACAATAATTTCTATAAATTTTATTTTTTCAATAAGTGTTTAATTAATTTTTGTTGCAAGTTGAAATATTTAATAAAATAATTTTGAAAATTTAAGTGTTCAGTAAATATAATTTTATAAATTATAGTGTTTGATGAATCAAAATAAAAATTAAAAGTATCACAGTACTAAAGTGAAAAAATTCAAGGGTTAATTTATATATTCTGCCCCAAACATATTAAAATAGTAAGTATTTAGATGAATTTACGCATTTAACCCTCTCTATATATTCTCAACATGCTGATGTCTGAAAAAGATTTATATGAGAAGGAATTTCATGCAATTAGGCATGTAGCAGGGCCTAGCTGACAAAATCATGAGAAGGAACTAGTGTTCAATGTAAGTATACAAAAGCCTCTCATTTCATTTTAAAATACTTCTAGCGATAGAAATAATCCATTTCTAACAAGGAAAATAAAGCTCCGCCTCTGCAACTTTTGCAGTTCCAATAATGGAGGAAACATCAAACCAATTAACTGAAGAACAAGCAACAGCACAATCTCACAACACGGAAGCCGGTGAAGATGAAAGAGACCCAGAAAGCAATACTCTTCAACAACCACTCCTCAAGAGAAACAGAACATTATCTTCTAATCCATTAGCCTTGGTTGGAGCTAAAGTTTCTCATATAGAGAGCTTAGATTATGAGTAATTAGCTTAAATTACTGACCTTTTTATAATTATCTTTTCAAGAAATAAAATTGTGATGTGGGTTTGATTGATTAATTGATTGATTGCAGAATCAATGAGAATGATCTTTTCAAGCATGATTGGAGAAGCAGATCCCAAATTCAAGTTTTACAGTATATATTCTTAAAATGGACTTTGGCATTTCTTGTCGGTCTGCTTACTGGCTTAATTGCCACTCTAATCAATCTTGCAGTAGAAAACATTGCTGGTTACAAGCTTTTAGCTGTTGTTCATTTCATTGAAAATGAAAGGTCCTTAGCAACCTTACGTTTTTTTTTCACTTCTTCTTTTTTCTTTTTTTGCCAATCTTGATAATAGATTGGATTTTGTGATGTATGTGCAGGTATTTAACAGGGTTGGCCTATTTTAGTGGGGCTAATCTTGTTTTAACAGCTTTTGCCTCTGTCCTGTGTGTGTGTTTTGCACCTACAGCTGCTGGCCCTGGTATACCTGAAATTAAAGCTTATCTTAATGGAATTGATACTCCCAACATGTTTGGTGCTACAACATTGATCGTCAAGGTTTGTTCAATTTTAATATAACTTTCTCTTGTCAAATTTAATTCTGCTTTATAATCATATTTTCAAAATTAGCAAAGACAATTTTATTTTTTTTATAGTAGTTCTCTGGAAGTGAATCCTTAATAACAGAGCAACTCTGTTTTTAGTGAGTTCAGATCAGATCTACGAATGTTTGCTTCTTTTTTTTTTTTTTTTTTTTTCACATTGCTTTTTCATTATCCTTCAAAAGAATTTTGGCTTGTGACTTTCGATCTGAGCCAAATTATTAAAAGAAAGTGGAAAAATCAAGAAACAAAATCTAGTTAAATCCAAAAGTTTTTGGGATCATCTAATCTAAGTACGCTGAAATCGTTATCACTTGCTGTTGTTGTAGATATTTGGAAGCATTGGAGCAGTCGCTGCAGGCTTAGATTTAGGAAAAGAAGGGCCTTTAGTGCACATTGGAAGCTGCATTGCTTCCTTATTAGGGCAAGGAGGACCTGATAACTACCGTCTGAAATGGCGCTGGCTTCGCTACTTCAACAACGACAGGGATCGCCGCGACATTATCACCTGCGGTGCTTCTTCAGGTGTTTGTGCAGCCTTCCGCGCCCCAGTAGGCGGTGTTCTTTTTTCTCTTGAAGAGGTAGCAACATGGTGGAGGAGTGCACTTCTTTGGAGAACTTTCTTTAGTACAGCCGTAGTTGTTGTAGTATTAAGAGCTTTTATAGAAATCTGCAATTCTGGAAATTGTGGACTTTTTGGTAGAGGCGGATTGGTTATGTTTGATGTGAGTGATGTTACTGTTAGATACTGTCCCATGGATATCATCCCAGTTGTTATAATTGGCATAATTGGTGGAATTCTGGGAAGCTTCTATAACTTCGTTCTTCACAAGGTCCTTAGACTCTACAATCTCATTAATCAGTAAGTAAATCTAATTGGAATTTGTTTTTAGGCATTTTAGTGTAATGAAATTCAATTCTGATTAATGCAGTTCTTGTTTCATTGCAGGAAAGGAAGAATGCATAAGCTACTACTGAGTTTAGTAGTTTCACTTGTCACCTCAATTTGCCTATACGGTCTCCCATTTCTTGCCAAATGCCAACCTTGTGATCTTTCTGCAAAAGAGTTATGCCCTACTAATGATCGAACTGGCAATTTCAAACAATTCAACTGTCCATCAGGCTATTACAATGACCTTGCAACTCTACTTCTTACAACAAACGATGATGCAGTTCGAAACATCTTCTCTTCCAACACTCCTACAGAATTTCAGCCTCTTTCCCTTCTCATTTTCTTTGTACTTTATTGTGTCTTAGGATTATTTACCTTTGGCATTGCTGTACCTTCAGGACTTTTCCTACCTCTTATCATTATGGGTTCAGCTTATGGTCGCCTGCTCGGTGTTGCCATGGGATCCTATACCAATATTGATCAAGGGCTGTATGCAGTTCTTGGTGCGGCCTCACTAATGGCTGGATCAATGAGGATGACTGTGTCACTTTGCGTCATTTTTCTTGAACTTACTAATAACCTCTTATTACTTCCTATAACAATGATAGTACTTTTAATAGCTAAAACAGTAGGAGACAGTTTCAATCCAAGCATATATGATATTATAATGCATCTCAAGGGTTTACCTTTCTTGGATGCAAATCCTGAGCCATGGATGAGAAATCTGACTGTTGGCGAGCTAGCTGATGCCAAACCGCCGGTTGTTACTCTTTGTGGAGTGGAAAAAGTGTCACGGATTGTTGATGTGCTTAAAAACACTACACACAATGGATTTCCTGTTGTGGACGACGGAGTGGTGCCACCAGTGGGATTGGCTGCCGGAGCAACCGAATTGCAGGGACTGATCCTAAGAGCTCACCTTGTGCATATCATTAAGAAAAAGTGGTTCTTGCATGAGAAAAGAAGAACAGAGGAGTGGGAAGTAAGAGAGAAGTTTAGTTGGGTTGATTTGGCTGAGAGGGAAGGGAAGATTGAAGAAGTGCCAGTTACAAGGGCAGAAATGGAAATGTATGTTGATTTGCATCCTCTCACTAATACAACACCTTACACGGTTGTGGAGAGTATGTCAGTAGCAAAAGCTATGGTGCTTTTCCGGCAAGTAGGGCTACGCCACTTGCTCATTGTTCCCAAATACCAAGCAACTGGGGTAAATTTTTTTTTTTTCAGCATTTAATTTCAAGACAGGATTTAAGGGCATACCCTGACCCAATGGTGTCTTTGATTTTGTAGGTACCACAGGTTGTCGGAATCTTGACTAGGCAAGATTTAAGAGCATATAACATCTTGGCAGCATTTCCTCATTTGGACAGAAACATGAGCAGAGAAAAACACTAAATTTCTCATGGCTTTTCAAGTAAATCACAATAGTAGCTTGCTCGGAGCAACAATTTTCACTTTCCTTCACTTTTTGCCCGAGTTTTTCATTCTTTTTCAAATTTTACAGAAGATTGATGAGATACATGATTGATATAAAATTCTATTCATTTGTACACTTGTGCATGGCATGTGCCTTACGCAATAAAGAGAACATGACAGAATGCCTACAAGAAATTTTCTGTTATACCCATCTCAAATTCCTCATTACACTGGTTTCTATTTTTGTGTTTCACTTCATCTTCTCATGTGCAATCTATAGCCTGATTCCTTCAGGGGATCATGGAAGAAACTGTGTTGCATGAAGGTCTCGATGATCCTTATAAGCGTTTCTTCTTTTTGCCTGATTTCTTCTTCTTAACGCTTGCTCCGTGGCCCCTCTTGAATACAGCCAGAATCTCAATGCTGCAATCATAACACAGAATCACTTTCCAATCACATATCATTGAAAAAAAAAAAAAATTTAAGACATCCAATCTAGTCATGGCATCAAACTGTATGCACACATGACACCTACCCCTACACTAACTCTACCAGAAACACATATAAACATTTCTGCCTTCGTAATGGTTATGGATGACCTGCAGCTGCAAATTTTATTCAAAGCTTGTTTGGTTCATAATTTTATACAGTTAATGGGCCTGAAATTTAATTTCCAAGAATTTGCAACAGTTCAAACCAAGTGCACAAACAGATGTAGGGAAAGCAGTCAACAGGTAATAGCAAAGTACATGCAATTGAACAAAATATAAAGTAGGCTGAATAGGAAATAAATTTAGCATCCTTATCACAAAAGTAAAAGGAAAAAATTACCTCTGGGTTCCAGGAAAGAAATTAAAACCATGAGCCTTTTCCAAACGCCATTCCTTACTAGACAACAATGACTTGCAATCCTGTTAGATAATAGCTGCACAATTAGGTTGAGAACATAATCAAAGCATTTTGTAGTAGACACTCCTATTTCATTACCTCTTTGAAGCTGTCCCATCCACAGCTTATATAAATAAGCGTTTGAGGTAGTGATTGAGGATCCCTCAAAGTTTCTTTGCCCTTGATTTCAACCGATGCTTCCCTAGCATGTAAAATCCATGGCCTTTTTTCATCTTTCACCTTTGAGTGACTACTGAAATTTACAACACAATAAATTAGAAACCAACAAGTATAAAGAGCTGCACAGTGGATCACCCCTGAATTTCAAGATATTAACAACTAGAATGTAAGATAGACATTCCCACCTTTCAGATAATGACTTAACTTTACGTTCCATTGAAGACATAGCCCGCAATGCATCAACGACGGACGAGTCAAGACCTTTTCTTGGAGGATCAACAACAACTACCTCTGAGCCCATCAGCCAAGAAAGAGGTTCCTATTCAACATGAGAATAAAATCATATAATTTGTTTAAGATTACTTGACTGAGAGCAATATTAGAAGCTCTCTCCTCCTCTTCTTCAATAGCAACACTGACGAAGAACACTTGCTAGAATATCTACATGTGGCATTCTGAAGTAAAGCCTATCACATAAATTATCGCAAAACTAAAAATTAGGAAGTCAATCACTTACAGCTGAAGTGTCAGCATGATGCCAGCTGATGCTGCTATCCACAGAGTTTGGAAGGCGTTTGACTGTCTTCTCAAAAGATATTTTTGACTCTTTGTTAACCTCAATGCATTTGACAGATCTAAAAGCAATAATTCCAATACCGCAATTAAATTCTCATAATTTCAAACACGAAAATAAAGCCCTAAAGAGTTTATCATAACAATAAATCTTGCCTGCATCTTCTAGTAGCAGCCAATGATAACCCAATCACACCAGCGCCTGCATACAAATCAGCAACAGATGCTCCATAAGGAACATATTTTTGTAACTTTCGCAGCAAAGTATCAAAAGCCTGCAAGAGAACCTTGGTTAAGGATATAACAAACTTTGACATGTGAAGGGGTGCATGAGGAAGAGAAGAAGACACGATCTCCCATTTGCATTTCTATTGATGAAAAAGAGCAATTATATTTGTAATACAAGTAATCTCAAACAAAATAAAAAAAAGAAAGAGTTTTTCCAATTAGATTTTTGTTTACCCGTGTATTTGCTTGTCCAAAACTGGATGGAGCCAAGGATATATCAATTCCTCCAACATGTTCCCAGAAATCTTGGTCTCCTAAAAGATGTCTCCACCTATTCCCAAAAATAATCTGCATCATTGCAAGACATACTAGGTGTCACATAAATAAGGCTTTAGAAGTACGAGATAACAATTTCTTGTCTATTCTTCAACAGGATAACTCGACTATTCCAAAGAGCTGCTAAACCTAGCATTGTTGCAAATTTCACATTACAGCTTGTTCTCCCAACCAGAATCCTAAAAATTTGAAGAATTTTGCATGAAGAAAACATGGTTATTTTAATTGCATTATTATTGTAGCCAAAACCTTTTATAACTGGCTTCTAACAATCTGAAATGCAGAAATTGATACTGGATACTTGATCAATATTTTTTGAATCAATAAGCATTTCTCTTTCAAAAAAGCCGCAGCCACAGTTATTTTATTTTATTAATCCATAAAAGAACTCTAAACTCTTAGCTTACATTGTTAGTTGATGTCTGAAAGTTAGCCCATACAGAATGAATGACATGGACATCACTCCTTGGTCCACCATTTCTCCACAAGTACTGTAAAACATAACATGCAATCAAATATATTGTATAAATTGAAGAACTGTGATGAAACTATAATAGAGACACTTTGAGCTCACATTAGCCAAGGCATTTAGTTTGCCAAAATTAGATGAGTTCTCATTTCTTGAATTCCAAACTAAAGCAGCTTGTACTTTACCTGTAATAAAAGATTCAAGAAAGTTGATTATTTGGTTATGGCAATGTCAAACAGATCAAAAACAAATATCTTGAAAAGCAATACAGAAATAATATATAGGCTAAGAAAGCAACCATTTTTGTATCTTTCGGATGCAGGAAGTGAGGTATTGTAAGTTGTCACAGCCATCTGCAAGATACACATCATAACACAAACAGACAACAAGAAGATTCTAGGATCAAGGATTGATAGACAGACTTAACTAATTCTCCATCTTATCTCAACATTCAAAATTGCATTAATCACCTGAACATATCTTAAATCACCTGTTCCCCGATCTTCGTCGTATGGCTCAACATTCAATTCAGTAATACCTAAAAGAATTACAATACAAACCCAAAAACTAAACACCCACTTCAAATCAAATAAGTTCTATACAAAAGTAGTACATTTATGTAAAATGGACCTCGTCTAAGTAATTCAACAGCAACATTAATACTTGGGTGGTGAGCTGCAAAAATCAGAAATCAATAAGAAAATAAAAACCCTTAAATACAATCATCTAAACAGACTAAGAATTGACAGTAATTTGGTTGCAACTTAAAAATGGACAAAATTGCATTATGGACCTTTACAATGGGGAATGTCAACTGCATTATGAGTGCCTTCCTGGTAAAGCCCAATTAGAGGGTTCATTGAGGAACCACGGACAGCCAATTTTGCGCGACATCTCCATCCCCACTGCAAAGGTGAAGCATAGAAATTAAAACCCTTTAACAAAACCAATAAAAGTAAAATTCACTTGAGGGCAATTTAAACAAAAATTAAAGAAGAAATACTTTAAGCGAATACCAATCTAGAGCTATCAAAAGTGAAGTCCGAAATACCAACACTCCTAAAAAACTCATCAGCCTCATCAACTATAATCGGACGTTGGAGATTAAACTCTTGCGTGCACCCGGAGCACCTGAATGAAAAAAAGGAAATAAACAACGCATCCTATGCATAGAATAGAAAATTGAAAATTTGAAATGAGAGAGAAGTGTTTATGGTGGAGAAATTTACGATTCGAAGTGAGAGCACTGGAGAGCGCACTTTTGTGCTGGAACGGTGGTTGTGTTGAGGTTAACTAGCGCAGGTGGCGGAGGAGGAAGAGTAGAATGTGGAGGCCGTACGCCGGAAGACACGCTGCAACTGATAAGTTGAGAGAAGGGTGGGCTGTAGGAGAGGAGGCAAGGAGACATTAGTGGCAGTCTTAGACGCTTTGCTTGCTCGTTGGCGGGCGGGAATAGATAATATCTTATACCTGCCGAAAAAAAAAAAAAAAAAATCTATACGAATTGACGTTACCCGAACCGTATGACGTTAACCCAAATCGTGGTTTTGGTTTAGGCCCTTTAAGGTTGAGCAACGACACCGTTTAGTTAAAAGAGGAAGCCCTCGCTACTATATAACCATAATAAAACCCTAGGGTTTTTTCTGCGCTACTGCTAAACATTTGGGGCGTCAGTTGAGCAGACACTCAGATTGTACAGAATGAAGACGATATTGTCGTCGGAGACGATGGACATACCCGATGGGGTTAAGATCAAAGTTAATGCAAAGATTATAGAGGTTGAAGGTCCTAGAGGCAAGCTTACCCGTAACTTCAAGCACTTGAATCTCGATTTTCAGCTCATCAAAGATGAGGAAACTGGAAAAAGAAAGCTCAAGATCGAAGCTTGGTTTGGTTCCAGGAAGACCAGTGCCGCCATCCGTACCGCCCTCAGCCACGTTGAGAATTTGATTACCGGCGTGACTAAGGGATATCGCTACAAGATGCGTTTTGTCTATGCTCACTTCCCCATCAACGCCTCCATTACCAACTCCAATACTGCTATTGAGATCCGTAACTTCCTTGGCGAGAAGAAGGTATTATTTGTCTTTTCATTTTCTGGGAATTATTAATGGTTATATTTTTTGTTTAGTGGTTGATTGCTGATGTTTTAAATTTTGCAATACTGTAAACAAGTTATTATTTGGATCAAATGATTTTAAATTTCCCTTCAAAATTTTTTTACAAAAATTGTCTCAAAATTTTTTCACACGAGTTCCTTCATTCGCATTGATATTAATGATTATAGCGGATGTTTGAAACACCCCAACTACTTGGGAATAAGTCTTGTCTGTTGTTGCAATATTGTGAGACAAGTGATTATTCAGATCGGCATTTTCCTTAGTGCTTGGGACTAGTGGTGGAGATGGATTCATTTTAGTTACAATGAATTTCATGTATTGAATTTAATGTCAACTTACTAGCATATACTCTGAATTTATTAGCTTTATCATCTTATACCCTTGTTTGAGTCTAGAACTCACTTACCAATTTTATCAACTTTGTTGGAATTTAAATACAGTTTAATCAATTCCATACAATTTGAAGTTTAGAGTTCCAAATTAATTTTCGTTGATACCAAATTATTAATCTAGTAGAAGTCTGAATATATTTATACTGCATAATCACACCTTCTAATAGAAACAAATTCAAAATCCCTTTGTATTGCTCTTTGAATTCATTTGATTTTGGCAAGGATATTGTATTTGCTTGTATCAGGTCAGGAAAGTTGACATGCTTGAGGGTGTTAGTGTTGTTCGATCAGAAAAGGTTAAGGATGAGTTGATATTGGATGGAAACGACATTGAACTTGTTTCTCGTTCTGCTGCCCTCATAAACCAGGTATCTTTCTCCTCAACCATATGCTGCATGTTTGTTATTTTGATAACATTTGTCAATATATGTCTGTTGTGTCCATGCTCAATCGCGCACAGTGGCACAAAAAGCATTTCTATCTATAATCTATTTGAATGATTCTTACGGTCTTTCTATTATTTTTTTTTGCCAGAAATGTCATGTTAAGAACAAAGATATCAGGAAATTCCTTGACGGCATCTACGTCAGCGAGAAGGGCACTGTAGTTGGAGAAGAATGAGAGCAGCAATTCTACCTTTCTCTGTTATTACTATATAGAGGGGTTAATAGTTTTTGTTGCATCTGCTTTTAACCTGAATATGAGGACACATCTTTTTGGCTGTTTTCTAGGAATTCTTGGATTTTAAATTTTTGGATATTTGGCACCTCGTGTTCTTATATGTTGGATTGCTTTTTAAGTTTCCTTTTTATTTGCCATTGCCTTTAGACATCCAAAATTGAAATCTGGGAAATTGTTCGTATTCTCGCTGTGGCCTCAGACTAAAATTTTGTTGTTTATGATGTTTATCTTATCGATGAAATGATTTAGCAAGAAGTTTATCTTATCACCTTTATATGTTATTGCTGTTGGGCAGAAAAACAGTTTGCTTGATATCTGCCAAAACGTATCAAGCTAGAATAAAATAAACGTAAATTCAAGGGATTCATGGAAGAACTGTTATCTTATTCAATGAATATTCAAGGAATGGCTGGCTCATTTTTAACGGAGTTTAACAGAAAGACTAGAAAATTTTGGCACTAACAAGTGCCTTGGCTCAACATACAATGAGAAAAGATAGGATGCGGAGGCCAAAATTTTACGATTGGATTTTGGCAAAATTTGGCGCTAACGAGGCGCTAAGAAGCGTTTATGGTCCAGAAATTTACTATTGGAAGTGAGGGCACCGCAGGGGGCGCTTATGTTCTGGTACTGGTTGTGTTGAGGTTAACTAGCGCAGGTGGTGGCGGAGGAACTGTACGATGTGGAGGCCGTTCACCGCCGAAAGACACGCTGCAGGCGATAAGTTGTGAGAGGAGGCGGGCGGTGTGAGAGGAGGCAGGTACACATTGGAATCGCCGGTGAATGAAGTGGGAGTATTAGACGCCGTGCTCGCTTAAAAAATAAAAAAAATAAACGACATGACGTTGCACGAACCTTATGTCGTTAACCTAAATATTTTGGTTTAGGCCCTTAAAGATCGATAAACGACACTGTTTAGTTAAAAGAGAAAGCCCTCACTAGTCACTAGTATATAAGGATAACAAAGCCATAGGGTTTTGCTGTGCTGTCTCTAAACATTTGGCGCGTCAATTGAGCAGACACTCAGATTATACAGAATGAAGACTATATTGTCATCGGAGACGATGGACATACCCGATGGGGTTAAGATCAAAGTTAATGCCAAGATTATAGAGGTTGAAGGTCCTAGAGGCAAGCTTACTCGTAACTTCAAGCACTTGAATCTCGATTTTCAGCTCATCAAAGATGAGGAAACTGGAAAAAGAAAGCTCAAGATCGAAGCTTGGTTTGGGTCCAGGAAGACCAGCGCCGCCATCCGTACCGCCCTCAGCCACGTTGAGAATTTGATTACCGGTGTGACTAAGGGATATCGCTACAAGATGCGTTTTGTCTATGCTCACTTCCCCATCAACGCCTCCATTACCAGTTCCAACAATGCCATTGAGATCCGTAACTTCCTTGGCGAGAAGAAGGTATTATTTGTCTTTTCATTTTTTTTCTTTTGGTATCAATAAAGTTGGATTTTTTATAAATGGTTGAATGCAATATTATATGCACTATGATGAGATATCTGAATATTCAGATTGGCATTTACCGAGTGTTTGATATAGATGACGATGGGATTCATTTAATTACAAATGAATTTTATGAATTTAATTCATTTGTAAATGTATTTTCATGTTTGAATTTGATGGATAAGTCATTTGAATGTATGATAGAGCTGTACTAGCATATACTTAGAATCTATTATTGACTTTAGGAGCTTTTACCTATGTTAATGTTGGAGTTTTTTTACCAATTGTATCAACAATCAACTTTGTTGGAATTCAACTGAAGTTTAACCAATTCCATAGAATTAAAAGTTTAGAGTTCCAAATTAATTTTTATTTATGCCAAACTCTAAACTAATAGAATTGCAAATAGAAACACTCTGCCTAATAGAAATATAGTGCTCATTGTGTTGCTCTCTTCTTATGGTTGATTTGATTTGGGTTATGTTATTGTATTTGGTTGTATCAGGTAAGGAAAGTTGACATGCTGGAGGGTGTAACTGTTGTTCGATCAGAAAAGGTTAAGGATGAGTTGATATTGGATGGCAATGACATTGAACTTGTTTCGCGTTCTGCTGCCCTCATAAACCAGGTATCTTTCTCCCTCAAGCATATTTCGCATGTTCAAGCTCAATCAATGCATAATGTCACAAAAGGAATTCTGTCTATTTGAAGGACTCTTACCCACTTCTCTTAACTTTCTGCCAGAAATGTCATGTTAAGAACAAAGATATCAGGAAGTTCCTGGATGGCATCTATGTCAGTGAGAAAGGCACAGTAGTTGGAGAAGAATAATAGCAGCATTTATACTTATCTTTGTTATTTCTATATTGAGGGGCAGCATTTGTACTTATCTTTGTTATTTCTATTTTGGGGGGTTAATAGTTTTTGTTGTCTATGCTTTTAACCTGAGCATGAAGATAATTTTTTGTTGTTTCCTAGGAATCACTGGATTATAAATTTTTGGATATCTGGCATCTCTTATGTTCTGATATGTTGCATTGCTCTTTCAATTTCTGTATTGCCTGCCACCTCTATGCATTTAAAAGTCGAATTGTGGGAATTATTCTTGGTATATGGTTTGAGAGTAAAATGTTGTCTAATCTTTTATGTTGACAACACTCAACAGGGAGTAGGAAATTGATCTTATTCTTGCTGTGGCTTCAGGTTAAAGTGTTGTCTAATTCTTTTATTTTGTCAATAGGAAACTGGAATGGAAACACCATTGCCGTGGTTTCTCTACTTTGTGTTATATGGGCTGATATTCAGTTTATGCCTTGTGATTTGGCAATTATAATTTCATTTATAACTGGTTTAGAATGATTTCAATATTTTTGGTATCCTTTCTTCAATTAACTTCCGGAGAGGATAGGTTGCAACTGGAGAGATTCTCTATGCTACCGAAAGATTCTCTATGTTGCCAAAACATTTGATCACTGAATTATCATCTCAGCCTCAGTTGCTAATATAATGGATCTTTTCTGCTAGCCGATTATGGCTTGGCTTTTGATGAGTGAAGTGTTTAACTTGAGCTGTAGCATACAATAATTCTCTGCAGGATGTTGCTTGCTGACAACTGCTGTATCCGTAGGTGATGCTAACATTATGTTTCGAAATGCTTCATGCGCGGTGCTGTTATTTTGATTAGGCATTTTTCACGCATGGTTTTAGTTTGATTGTTCAAGTATCTCTTTAATGAAACTTTTATTACCATATGTATATACACTCTTAATGGAGGATGCATGTTATGCCATGATTTTGAATCGGAAGAGAGATTTTTGGCGATTTGAGAGTAAATTTATCATTATTCAGTATAATATCGAATGTTCAACTTTACAATGCAAACTGTAATTATCATTTTATAAACAAATGTTCATCTTTTGAAGTCATTGGATCTTTATGCTCGATCGAGAAGTGAAAACTAGTATATATGGAGTATGGCGGATGTTGTGTTCCTTTTTCTATAAGCTATAAGCATTTCACATTGTATGATTAATTCTTGAACCTTTTTTTATTCCATATTTCAGAAATACCAAAGATCATGGACTAACTCTCAAGGTTTAGAAACTTCCATTCCTATATTGCTAAAAGAAAAGTATCCCTTACCAATTCAATATTTGACACCAATCAAAGCCTTAGACTGGAGCATGAATAATGTTGAAGGTGTCTAACCTCAACCATCATTTGGTGCAAAAGAAATTGACACATTTCAATTTCTAAATAAAATAAATTATTAATTGGCTCTTTTTTATTCTGAAAACAGAATTATTAGGAGGTATTCTTTCAATTTGGCATGGACAATAGATTTGGAAATTGAATTTGTATTTTTACTTTTACAGTGATTCATTTACGACATCTTACCCATTTTGATTCGAACCTTCATCAACACATTGTTGGTAATTTTTTAAATTACTAAAAGGAATTTTGGCATTGAGATTGGGACTCTGAAATAGAAATCAAGATTGGAATTTACACTTTTCCCACCTTTTTCATTCAGCAATGTTTAATTGAATTAAAATTTAAATTATTATCTTGATTGAAGTGGTCAATAGGAAAGACTAAAAAAAAAAAACATAATTTTAAACTTTATTTTCAAGCATCTATTTTATAATTGTATTCAAGACACGGTAGAAAATTTTGTTACCGTTTTGACTCCGAAAAAGGACGAACTAAATCGTACAAAACAACCAAGGAAAAAAACTTCTGTTTGAGTTCCAACTATCAGCTGCAATGGCGCTATCAAGAATGATGAATACCTCTCAAAGGCTCTGCAAATCAATTAAACCCATTAATTCAAATTCTATATTCATTAGAAACCTCTCTACATATCCATCAGATTTTACTAGCATTACTTATGACTTCATCTCCATTTTCACCAAACAGCCATTTTGCCCTGACGACCCAGAGTTGCTATCTCTTGCTCCGTTGCTAAATACCAATGTCGTCGAATCTGTATTAAAAACTTTCAAAAGCTGGAAATTTGCTTATACTTTTTTCTCTTGGGCGTCAAACCAATATGGGTATAAGCATGACATTTATACTTACAATGCCATGGCATCAATCCTATCACATGCTCGACAAAATGCCCGACTGAGAGATTTGTCTGTTGAAATCTTGAATTCCCGTTGTTCAATGAGTCCTGGGTCTCTTGGTTTCTTAATTAGATGTTTGGGTAGTGTTGGGTTGGCTAATGAAGCTAGTTTGTTGTTTGATCAAGTAAAAATGATGGGTCTTTGCGTCCCGAATCTTTATAGCTATAATTGTTTGTTAGAAGCTATCTCTAGGTCTAGTCCTACTGCTACTTCAGTTGGTTTGGTTGAAATGAGACTGAAAGAAATGCGTGATCGAGGGTTGAGGTTTGATAAGTACACTTTGACACCGTTGTTACAGATTTATTACAATGTAGGGAAATTTGGTGAAGCTTTGGATGTTTTTAATGAGATGAATGATCGTGGTTGGGCTGATGAATATGTGCTCTCTATCTTGGTTTTATCTTTTAGCAAGTGGGGTAGGGTGGATGAAGCGTTTGAGTTAATTGAAAAGATGGAAGACAAAAACATTAAATTGAATGAGAAGACATTTTGCAATTTGGTTCATGGTTTTGTAAAGCAATCCAGAGTAGATAAGGCCCTCCTGTTGTTTGATAAGATGAAAAGCTATGGTTTTGCTCCGGATATTTCACTTTTTGATGTGCTAATTGGAGGGCTTTGTGTGAATAAAGAGCTTGAGAAAGCTCTGTCTTTGTGTGCAGAAATGAAGGTGTTCAAAATCCGACCTGATGTTGCAATAGTTCGTAAACTCGTATCTTCTTTTACTGAAGAAGGAGAATTAACCTGCATACTTGAGCAAATCCACAAGGATATGGATGTAGAAAGTCTGACTTTGCTTAGCAATTCTGTGTTGAATTCTCTAGTTAATAATGGGTTGATAGATAAAGCGTACTGTCTTCTTCAGGCGATGATGGGAAATGGATATGATGATAATGTTGAGTTTTGTAAGCTTTTCCGAGATATAGAAATGGTTCCTCCTAACACCGTCTCTTTTACTACTGTCATCACTGGTTTGGTCCAGGCTCGCAAGTTGGACTTGGCACTTTGCCTTTTTCGTGATATGGCTTTAATTGGTTGTGATAGGAACTTACTAATTTATAATAACTTAATTGATGGACTTTGCAATTCTAATAGATTGGAGGAGAGTTACGAGCTCCTGAGAGAAATGGAAAAGTCAGGATTTGAGCCAGCACAATTCACTCACAACTCTATATTCGGGTGCCTGTGCCGGAGAGGGGATGTTTCTGGAGCCCTTGATCTGGTAAAGAAGATGCGTTTTCATGGCCAAGAACCTTGGGTAAAACATTACACCTTGCTGGTGAGAAATATGTGCAAAAATGGCAAGGCAATTGAAGCTTGTGCGTTTCTTGCTCATATGACTCAAGAAGGTTTTCTTCCAAATATAATTGCTTATTCTGCATTGATGGATGGTTTAATCAACATTCAAGAAATTGATAAAGCGTTGAAGCTATTCTGTGACATTTGTGCTCGTGGCCATTGTCCTGATGTGGTTGCTTACAACATATTGATGAAAGGGTTTTGTAAAGCCCAAAGAATGGCAGAAGCTCAGAATCTTTTCAATGATATGGAGATGAAGGGTGTAGCTCCCTCGGTTATCACCTATAATTTGCTTATAGATGGCTGGTGCAAAAGTGGTCGTATTGATGAGGCCCTGCTTTGTCTCTCTAGTATGCCTGCAAAAGAAAGGGATCCTAATGTCATTACATATACTAGTTTAATAAGTGCGTTATGTAATGTTGGAAGACCTGATGACGCCCTGACGCTATGGAATGAAATGACAAGAAAAGGCTGCCCTCCTAATGAAATTGCTTTCATGGCTTTTATTCATGGCCTTTGCAACTGTGGTCGGCCTAATGAAGCTCTGGTTCATTTCCGCGAGATGGAAGAGAAAGAAATGGAACCCAACACTTCTGTCTATATAGCATTAGTAAGTGCTTTCCTTGCTAACTTAAACTTCCCTTTGGCTTTCGAGGTATTGAAAGAGATGATTGATAAGGGAAAATATCCAGATATGCTTGATAAAAACTATGTGATTGTAAGAGATGCAATAGTTAAGTTGTCAGAAGATGAAAGCACGTCGTCTAGTGTTAAATGTCTTATAAAAAGCAGCAGCATTCCACCAATAAGTCTCTCAGATATTGGAAGTGAAGGCGAAGATAAAGGGGATCAATGACATGACAGAAGTTTATTTGACTATACAAAGAAGCTTTGCAGAATATTTTGGCCATATGTATACCTGAAAGTGTTCTCTAGGCCGTCCAAGGTCTTCTCATGCTGAAATTGGCACGTCTGACATATATTCATGTATTTATTACACTGAGCTTCATTTCGGTCTACAGGGAAAACAACGGAAAAATTTCCTCTGGGCCTATCCCTGTTCAAAAAATTCAGATTTACCCGGACTCCTAAAAAAAATTTGTTTCTGTAATTTCAAAAATTATTTATAATAGTACTTAATTAATCAACACTACGCCCATTATTTTTATTTATTTATTTATTTTCGCAATTGAGAGATTGATGGAGGATTATGATAGAGCTGAGTTGAATGATGATTGGCCATGAATATATATATATATATATATATATATATATATAGGCTTACGAAATAGACGGATTTCAAATGAGTGGAGAAAAAAACACAATGATGCCAATATATAAAAATAAGAGCTGTACAAACTTCAGCTTCAGGGGCATTAGACTTATGAGTCATAATAAAACTTTGGGGAAAAGCTAATAGAACATAAACTCATAATTTTTACAAAGGTGTCGGAGAACTAGTTCGATATATATATATATATATATATATATATATATATATATATATATATATATATATATATATATATAAAAATAGAAATATATTAATGAGAAGATAGTTTGTAATATATTG